>DWHP01007923.1:0-10756 GCA_018247895.1 Parnassius honrathi | reverse complement strand
AAGAGTTTATTGATTCTCGCCCCCACGGTTTTTTTAGTAAAGGGATCAATGAACTACCTATGAGATGGCAAAAGTGCATAGACAACAACGGTGCATACTTTGATTAATTAAATATAGTTTACAAAAAAAATTGACTTTATATTCCCCCCGTACAAAACGCCAATTTCATATATAAGGACCCATTATTTAAATTAAAGTGCATAAAATTTATTTTTGTTTTTCATTTCATATCGGTAATGTGGCACATCTTTGCCACATTAAAAAAAGTTAACTTAACTTTTTTTAATGTGGCATATCTTTTTATATATAGAATTAGGGGGACACACGAACACACAGTCCACTTGATGGCAAGTGGATGCTGTAGCCTCTAGCCACCTTTATATATCGTCGATTAAGAATCAAAATGTAGATGCAGATGTGACACCTCTGACAGACTATGATGGAATGTCTCCGTATCTCGTTTCCAATAAATAGAGTCTCCGGCTCATTCCCTATACGAATCACATTTTAGATAAAATCTGTTTGTGATTACGAAAGCGAAGTTTAAAGAAAAAATTGAAAATTGAAAAGATTGCATAAACGTAGGTAATTTTACGATCTAAACATTTTTCGCGATTTTGCGGTTTTGATACGAATAGTTTCGGGAGGCAAGGTTACGTGGGAGAGCTACGCCGTCAAAGGATTATGTATGTAGCTTTAATTGGTCTGGTAAGTCGAACATAAATTAAAAAAAACTTGAAGTGGTCCTAAGACTTCCGCATTCATTAATTTCATGCATGCGTTATAAGTTGGTCTTCATTCCGTGATAGACACACAAACATAGTCTGTGTGAAGCTGCTACCTGAGTAAGATCTCAATCATGATCATTTCTTTTCAATCAACTGCCGTTATTAGAGGCATGGCCGGGCCATTGCTTCTTTCTAGAAATTTCAGTTATTTCAATCAAAACATTTTTATATGAAAACTTTTAAATCGCCCGCAATATTTTGCTCAGAATAAAATAACTTTAATCCACAAGCTGTAGTTACCGGAAGTTTTATTTCAGAGTTGGAACAATAATAGTACTACATATTTCCTTCAAATGTTAAAGACTTAGCCCGTCATCATTGAAGCAATGAATATAAAAGCAAATTGAAAAAAAACGACAACTTAAGTTTATCATCATCATTACAATCCTTCACAAATTCATTACTGAGTGTCCACTTCTCTCCAAGGACATAGCCCTGAAGAGAAGAGGAGGTTTTCTCAGCAGTGGCATGTTAAAAGCGAAGTATAAATAGAAACCGAAGTAGTTTAATGGTTAAGCGTACGGACTTGAAAAGATCGTGGATTCGAATCCACACTTCGACTTGTGACTGTGAATTCACATCTAACACAAGTAAAGAACCATTAAAGTTACAGCCTATGCACGTTCCACAGCTGCAAACAGGCAAGGAGTGTCCGCCGCGTGAAGGAACACAAGTATTTGAGGTTTAAATTGGAGTGGTGAACAGGAATTTAGTAGGTAGTGTTAGTATTTTTTAAAGCATGAAGATGTAGTATCTAGAAAAATATTATAGAGATTAATAGCCTTGTAATCGATTCGGAGTACAAGTGAAAAAATGTACATTTGGATAGCTAACTAAATAAACATTAGTTGTAACATTATACCCGTAATGAGCAAGCTCCGACTTACGTTGGCGGTAGGTCGCTTTTGTAAACAAATAGTACACGTGCCTCCACACCGGGAACTGAAATGCTCGAAATAAACATAGGACGTACATATTATATGTGTATGTACAAATAAAGAGTTCTTTTAAAAAGTATTATGATGTGTACCCGCTTAAGAAAATAACACACAACTCACATGCGCTACAAATATTGCAATTCCTAATTACCATTTTAATATTTTGTAATATTTATGATTACGCGTATATTGAACTCAGTTGAAGTTGGTTTAAAGTTATGACTTTTAACATAAAACAGAGTGAATCTAACTCAAAGGGTCAAGCGGGAGCAACGAGACTGCTGGTCAATCACGAGTCCAGTGCTACTTCGAAATGTAGACCCCCCAATGATTAACTCAGAGCAAGATCCCGTAGTAAACGCAACTTTAATAAAATATTATTTTTTATTACAATGTTTATTCTCATGTTTTTAATTTATGATTTTTGTGTAAGATCTGAAAGCGCTTCATTTTATTTTTTTGACTTGCTGAATTATTACAGTAACACAAGAATTGGATGAGGGCCAAAATGTCGCTAATAACCTAGAAGTAATCTGAATGTGGCATTTTATCGACATTGGTTAAGTTCACAGGTCTTATATGAGTTAATTCCCTATTAAATCCAACAGGTACAACATAAGCGTGATTTCGTGTCCAAAAATTATTTTAGATTCATAATCATCACCACAGCTCACAAAAAGAGTGAGAGAGAGCGAGAACTCAGAGTAACTCGCTGGCCAAGTGTCCGTCGTAAATTAAATAGTACACGAGCAACCTAGGGTTTGACCGTGAAGTGGCAGTGTAAGAATATCCACTACCCATAATATTATCCCGTGCGTGTCGTAAAGTTCTCTAGTGGCAGCTTCGTACCATTAGGCGAAGTGTAGGGTGACCTCCCACTAGACGGAGTGACGATATGGTAAGACGTGCAGGAAGTCGATGGATGCCGGTGGCTGGGAACCATGCTTTGTGGCATTGCTTGTGGGAGGCCTATGTTCAGCAGTGGCCTTGTGTAGAGCCGTGATGATGATGATGATGATGATGAAGGGTGTCGTAACAGGCAGCAGAGGGTAACAGATTAGGAGATGGGCACCAGCGTTTTCCTAATAACGACTAAAAATAAAAAACGCTAGCCAAGCGTTGATATTATGGCAAATATGCCCCTGTTCTGGTATGCCTATGTTCAGCAGTGGACTCGATTAGGCTGTAACGATTATGTAGGTCCAATACCAGTTGTTACTGATAAACATTTCAATTACACTTTTAAATGTTAATTTAACACGTGCTTTGCGATGAAAGAAGCATCGTGAGGGAATTTTCTTGTTTAGAAAATATCTGAAATCAGCCAACAGCTAATACGTACTGGAGCAGCAACTGCTCCTTTCAGAAATGACGGGACGCCTTTGCCTGGCAGTGAAACGCATACAGGCTGTAACTCGTATTTTGAATCGTTACACTCCGTCGCTTGGATCACAGCAGCATCTATAATATCTAATACTGCATCGCGTTTAATAGTATTCAAAATGGCACGAAGGCGACCAACATAGCGCTTCAAGGTCTACACCACACATGTTTACTATACGCCGACGTACTGACCCGCTAATGGTGACGGTTCATCGTTATCTATAGCTCGAAGATAAACAACGCACTGAGAGTAAACCTATTCTTTATAGTTATTTGTTTTTTATTCTGTTTGCAGTTCAGTTCACATAGTTCATTAATAATTTATTCTGACAATAATTGAATTGTTATAATAACTAATAACGAATAGTTATTGGTTATTCATAAAGTACAACGAACAAAGAGCGACTTGGATCCATGTGTATGGAGTAGGTAGGTATAGGTTATATAAAATACGGCTGTTACTTTTTACTTCAAATCTATAAACTGGCTACGTAAAAAATAAATAAATATTTTTCAGTTGCACTACAAATACCAAAAATAATTAAGCTCGGTAGCAAAAGGAGTAGGTTCGGAACTTCTTACCTCGGACAGCAGTGTGCCCTCTGTAGTATTTCAGTTTTAACGATGTAAAGCCCGTATAATACAGGTGTACTAGAGGAATTTCTAATTGTTAACTTGACTTACGCAGGAAAATCCTGTTTGTTTGTGAAATATATTATATTTCAAGATCAAGTGCCAACGAATGTTTCCACAAACCTTTGAGAAAGGAGAGAAGGCCTTGTGCCAAGCAATGGGACGTATTTAAGATACGTGTAGCAAGCAGTCCAGAGTTCCCGACACTCATTGGAGCTGATTTTTATGCCGAACCGATTCTTCTTCTTAAGCTGTCCTTATTAATCTGCTCATGTTTTAAAACGCGGTCATGGTATTCATCTATGTAGGAGAAGTATATGCACGAGTATATTCCTATGTACACTCCTGGGATAAGAAAAGAAAGCAAAAAGTTTTTTTCTATAAAACCACTTGTATTTTTATAGTAATAGGTTGGAGTTTCGGGAAAGTTTCTTTGTTTTGTATAAAATTGAAGAAAAATCTCTTTAGTTGTACTGTTTGGTTTTAATATCACACTAAGAAAAAGAAAAATAAAGAGTAACCAACCTTTCTCGCCATTTTTTTAATTGTTGTTATGTCCGCCAAAATGAGTGAATTTAGCGAAGAAATTCGATACATTCTGAAGTTGTATTAAAAAAGAGAAAAATGTCAAACGCAAGCCAGAACATTTTTTTAGATATTTACGGACCTAATGCAGTGTCAGTAAGAATAGCAATGTAATGTCAAAAATTCAGGTCGCTCTGGTCGCCCGTATTCGGTTAAAGTCGATGCCATTTTTGAAAAGTGGACCAAGATCAGTATATTAGTAGTTACGACATAGCCGAGAAATTGAGGATTGACCACAAAACAGTTTTGACCCATTTAAAAAGATTGGCTATACAAAAAAGTTCGATATTTGGCTACCACACGAGCTTACCGAAAGAAATTTAATGAATCGTTTACTCATTTGCGATTCTCTATTGAACGCAATGAAACCGAATCATTTTTGAAACGATTGATCACTGGTGATGAAAAGTGGATCACCTACGACAAGAACGCCAGAAAAAGATCATGGTTAAAGGGTAATCAAGCTCCACAGATTGTAGCGTAACCCGAATTAACACGAAATAAGGTGATGCCGTGTGGATGGTAGGACTGGTAGGGCATCGTTTATTACCGCCAGGCAAAACCATCGATTCGAATGAGTGATATTAAAGCAAAAAAGTTTAAAGTGAGTTAAAGATCAGTAAATTAAACGCGATAAATCCGTAAAAATAGTTTTATTCAACGAAATTGTTATTATTTGAAGTTGTTAAGTTTAACGATAATATTATTTAGAGCGCCAGCATTGTGTTCTCGACCGCTCAAGGATTTTTGAATAAAAAACAGTGGTACGTTTGATTATTTTCAATTCTGCATTATGTTTCAAGACAAAAAACAATCACGATTAATCAACTTACACGCTCGTACTTGCACTTACAAGTTAGTATTGTTCACCATATAGATGTGATGAACGATTATATACATGTATTATTCTTCCTAATTTAATTTAACGTTGATTGTAATTTGTTAATGCATATATTATTTATATACTAACAAATATTAATTAATAAATTACTGATAACGCCTAAAAGTAACTTTTTAATGATTTTTTTCGTAATCCATTTAGACCTCGTGCGAATACTATAGACTAAAATAATTCTCAACTGTGCAGTTGACGTGCACTATGGCACTGACAGCTCTAGCTTATCTGTAACTTAGACTATTATGATTAAGAGTCACCTGAGAGGAGATTGTTTGCGAAAAATACGTGGTAGAGCCAAACTGCACCTAAATTATGGTTGATAGCAAAGATGGCTCGGCTCGACCGAGGTAGAACCACGCTCTCACAGAATACCAGCATAATGCTGTTCTGTTTCGTATGATGAGTGTAGAGAACTGGAGACCCCTTTTACTTGAAATGAGAGACTCCATCTTAGTCCTCAGGGGTGACAACTCATGTGCATTTTGATTCTTGAGGATAAATGTAGACGTGTATGGGCCCCAGCATCTACTTACCATCAGATGGATGTGTGCTTGTTGGTCATCGTTACTCTATAAAAAATATCCGAGGCAATCGTAGTATACTCTAATCTACTTAATTATAATTTGAATAAATTTTGTGTTTTAGCACTAATATTAACTCCGAATGGGATTCAAATTGACGACTGACGTAATTTAAAAACTGGAGATTCTAATCAATGAGCCATACACGCTCACGTTCTTATAACATTTATTAATAAAAAATATAAATCATAGCAAATTTATTCATTGTAATTTATGTGATAGAGCGATAAGGAAAATTTATTTTAAATGTTCGTTGGCACAATTTCCAGAGGCATTCAAAGAAAACTCTTCGCTTCGTCGCCGCCTTTTTTGTGTCACATCGAAAACAAAAAGAACGCGGCGTGAAATATAATTAAATTTTTGTGATTTTAATCTATATAGTGTTTTAAATTTTAATCTACATGATATAATAAAATACTAATCTAAAAATAATTTTTGAATTTACTGCTATGCTCCAGTCATATTCTGGTTGTAACTCGAATAGGCCGGCTTGACCGGGACTGGTATCACAGTTTAATTAAACTGTGCTGGTATTTTGTAAGAGGATCAAGTTCTCACAGAATAACAGCGTAAAATAGCAGCTTAATGCTGCCTAACGTTTCGTATGGTGAAAATCGGAGACCCTTTTTACTGGAAATGAGGCATTCCATCTTCATTTTTTTAAACATGGGGAAATGCCTACGCATACCAGCCTCGTGGTCCATAGTCTATGGCTCCGCAGCCAACCAAGATTCGGCTGCAGAGGGTAGGTTGAGCGGCGCCTCGCAATACCAACACTCCTCTGCACCCGCAGCCCCATCACCACCGCATCAATTAACTTACGAGGATAGGGCGAGTGGTGCATCGCCATACCAGCACTCTTCTCTCTCCGCGACGCCACCTCGACTGCAGCAGTAGGGAAAGAGGCTACCTCTCTCGCCACAGTCCACCGACCCACATCCGAAGTGGGCTCACCAAGCCCACTCGGAGTGGCCTCCTCAGGCCAGCCATGTGGGTTCCACTTAGTTCACCGCGGGTGAACAAGCCACGGCTACTAAGCCCCCCCCCCACGACGAGACGGGAACCAGTTCGGGAGGGAGGCATTTCATCTTAGTCCTCATAGGTGACAACGCATGTAGATTTTGATTTTTAATTGAGGATAAATGTAGACGTCTGTATGTGTGCTGGTGGACTACGGTGCGGGTGGACTGTGTGCTCGTTTGTTACCCTTAGGGTCACAGGCGAGTGTGTGCCCGCTGTACTACCATATGTCAGAGGAGTTATAGACAAGGTTGGCTACATCTTGAAGCGAGCTTCCATTCAAATATATTACAAGCCGCCGAAGAAAATTAGTAATTTTTTACCATCCACCAAGTGCAATATTGCTCTACAAGATTCAGGAGTACAAGGTAGATTATGAATGTGGTCTCCTTAACATAGGACAAAAAAGATCTATAACAACCCGCGTGAAAGAACATATAGCTGACGAGAAGCACCGACAGACAGGGAAATCTGCAGTCTGTGGACATGTTCAAGATCGTCCCCATCATTACATCAGATTTGACACACAAATCCTCGCAAAAGAACACCGATTCCTACCAAGGATCATCCTTCCAAGCGAGAATATTTAAATTAAAAAAAAAACATCGATACTGAATAGAGAATATGGATGGGTGCTGTTATCGGTTTGGGATCCTATAACTTTTTTTTATAAAAAAAAAGAATATCAACAATGCTGTAAACATTACTAATATTCCCCCTAACCACTCGTGGTAAGCTTAAATTGCTTGTGTTACGAGTGGTTCAGGCCAGTAGTCGAATGGCGGATTTGTACCCACGACCTTTTTAAATTCGCGGTCCGCGCCCTGCCATTAGGCTACTGCCGCTTCAAAATTAAAATAATTAACAAAATTAAATCCAAAACCAAGTATATCACTGCAAGATTTCAAGATTGTGTAAGCTCGTCTTACGTAGATTGGATCAAAAATTATTAAGTATTAAAATTTGATTTGATTAAAACTGAAGGTAGCCGGGATAACTGTGACATTGGGTCGTCAAACAGCTCAAACCCCCTGTGACCATGGGTGCTGTAAAGCATTCGAAACGTCGGGAATCAAAACTAAGTTAACTAAACTCGATAAAATCCGTATAAATAGTTTTATTCAATGTGTAGTGTTCGCGTAAATATAATCATGATGAATGAAATGATGATCATGAGGTTCAGCCCGCTGACAGACAGACGGACGGATGGATAGACAGCGGAGGCTTAGTAAATGGGCCACGTATGGTTACCCTTGGGACGGAACCCTAAAAATGTTTGGTTATAACAATCCACAAAACGGTGACATGGGTAAGAACTTTTTTATTAGGTAGTAAGACGATTTTTCTGCAGGTCGTCTGGGTAGTTACCACCTCTCTTACCTATTTCGCGCTTCGAAGAGTTAGCAATCATTATTACATTATATAATAAACGATGGAAGAAATTACTGTGGTGTGAGGTACGTTTTACAAAGATACTTACTAACAGCGCTACATTATCTACTATAATTCGTGGAATTATTTTTAATTACGAACTGTAGCGTTTCTTTAAAATATTGTTACGTAGATGACACCGAAAGTTCTTAGAAAATCAAAAACTGAACAAACTAGCAAATTATTCGTTTTATTATATCTTTTCAAAATAGTGTCCGTTTACATCAATACATCGTTCCGATGGAACCACTGAGAAAAGAATTTTGCCCACTCGTCCTTAGGAGTCTCTTCGACGGCATTTAGAAACGTAGCCACTCCTTCCTCGTCCATAAAACGTTTGCCTCGAAGTTTTTCTTTGATTTTTGCAAATAAATAAAAATCACTAAAAGCGAGGTCGGGGCTAAAGGGCGGTTGACACAGGAATTCCACGTCTGACGTCGGCAAGTAGTCAATTGTTTGCTTGCCGGTGTGCGACGAGGCGTGGTCGTGGTGGAGGAGGATCCTACTGCAAGGTCGTTTCTCCCGAACTTTTTCCAAGACAAATGGCAAAAAATTGTTAGTGTACCACTCTGCAGTAACTGTTTTTCGATCTTCTAAAACAATTGTTGCGTAATGACCTGTCCTTCAGAAGAACGAGGCTACCATCTTTTTTCTCGTGCTTCGACCTCTCTTCACTTAAGTTGGTAACTCCTCGGAAGGAAACATCTAGACAGCAGACTGTCTCTTAGTTTCAGGATCATAACAATAAATCCAGTTAACCCTTTGAACCATTTCATGACCAATCAACACGACGGAGTTTTTGGGCCTCTGTCAAATTATGGGGTATCTACCGGACACAAAGCTTCCTGACCGCTAAATGTTCATGTAGGATTTTGTGCACTTGACTCATACCAATGCCTAAACTTGTCCAACTCTGTTGATATGTCACTCTTTTGTCATTCTCTGTCATACGTCGCACAACACTGATGTTATCTTCAGTCGTCACTGTAGAAGGCCGTTCCTCACGCAAATCATCGGTGAGATTAGTGCGACACGTTTAAACTCATTAAACCAATCGTAAATAGTGGCATGAGATGAGGTTTCATTGTGAAAGGCCAATCGAAGTCTATCATAACTTTCTTGTTGACTTAAATGAGATCGAAAGTCATAAAAAATCGTTGTACGAAAATTTTCTCGAGTTAAATTCTTGCTGACGTGACAGACAATTTTCAATTTGCCGCCAAATCGTAAACAAATGATAAATTAATAAAATACATACACAATAATATTGGCAAAGTGTTGCATCTTCAAAATTTGAACTTATTTTTTTATTATATCGTTTACAAGTAGCCAGTTCTAAAAACTTTCTGTGTCACCCTCGTAAAGTCAAAGTTACAGCCTATACCATACATTCCCCTGTTGGGCACAGGTCTCTTCTCATTTCTGAGAGGGTTTTGGAGCAAGTCAATGTCTGACGAACGTTACATGTCTCCGAAATTTTTTATTTATAATATTGTATATTTACTTAAATGATGCTTCTTATAACGAAACGTGTAAATTTATCTAATTTTATGTAATAAAATTAAGGCGTGACTTCAACAAATCTGGATCAACTCAACTAAAGTCAAAATTCTATAAACTTTACAAATTTAATCGGTGCAACTGTTACAGAACTGCTAAAACTTGAACCATTAACAAAGCTTTCAAGTCATATTGGGTTCAAAGACGGATTAAATAATACTGGCCGGAGAAACCACCCTAACAAAATTCAATGTTTAAGGGTTAGTTTAGCTAGGTGAGACTTGAAGAAGATTTCAAATACATATAACATTGTCACAAAATTTTACTAAAGTTGATATTAAAGTTTACATGAATAATATTAAATTATTATAACTGTAAATGAATAATATCTGTCAACTTCGTAAATGTTTTTTTTTCATAGATCGACACAAGCCACCGGTGCGGAGGTACGTCGTTGCTCTGTTTTTTTTTTAAATATTAAAGCGACAAGCTTTAACGGTTCTTCTGATAGTAAGGGGAGACTGCAGCCCTTTAACACTTTTTAACATAAGAAAGTCACACATAAGTTTGTCTGACGCTGAGATGAGGCCTAAATTGAAATGTCTTTCAGTCTGAAATTATACTACCTCGCGAATCCTTCAAACAGTAGCAGATGATACCAAACTAGGGATAGTTTTAAGCAGAAAAGATGACCTGCTATGGTAAGTTAGAAGCATATAATTTAGTAATATGTGTCGTTAAACACGCAACATACCTCTGGTAACAGTACGAGGTACAACACTTTGACAAAGTTTTTAACTTGCCGCTGAGAAAATTAAAAATTTTCAAATATAGGGAAGTTATTGGTTTCACCCCGATTTTCGAAAATCAGGTTTTCATCAGATCTCGACATTTTGAGATCCCAGGAAGCTATTCTGACTGATTTCATGTGGACGTTCGTACGGATATGTGTGTGTGTGTGTGTGTGTGTGTGTGTGTGTGTGTGTGTGTGTGTGTGTG
>DWHP01007922.1:0-10757 GCA_018247895.1 Parnassius honrathi | reverse complement strand
AGTCCTCACGGGTGACAACGCATCTGCATTTTGATTCGTAATCGAGGATAGATGTAGATGTCTACGGTCCACAGCAAACACTTACCATCAGGTGGACTGTGTGCTCGTTTGTTACCACATCCAATAAAAAAACGCACCTACAATTCCATCGGGTGTACCGCATTCTCGCTTACCCACTTCTATAAAAAAGTCACTGTGCTTCCCCTGCTGCGGTGACAAATAATATAGATGAGAAATAATAACAGTTAATAACTTTGTTTGACAACTTTTATTTAAACCATTAAGCTGCAGACAGTGTTAAAACAGATAGAGCGACAAGGCTTCTGATGCTGCAACTGAGTAATTTGTTTCTATATGAAGGTTCAATACTGGAACAGCAGTAAGGCTGAAAATTCTCCTGTCCCAGCGATTTTCACAAACTTTTTTCTGCAATAATACTTCAATATGCTGGGAAATCTCTTCCTATCGCATTGTTAATCCAGAGAATATAACAAACAGATTTGAAGAAATCCGTATAAAGAAGCTGATTTAACGTTAGTTTTGTCTGCATCAGCTATCAATAAATTCAAAGTGTGACTACCACATATATTGAAAAACTCCTTAAACCCTTTAATTATTTCTGCCATGTTCGCTCCATTATCGTATCATTGACCTTGACAAACATTCATGTCTTGGTCAAACTCCTGCCCTTCTCCCGAAGAGTCCCTTACCGACTTGTAAGCAACAAAATACTCTCTTTCTTCTTTCTTACTTCTCTACTTCATTAGTGTCAGTAAAACGGAATGTTAGTGATATGAGCAGGTGATCAGAGCTCGATGGTAACGTTTCGGTTGATTTCGGCGCGCTCCTGATGACGACGCCCGGTGCGGTCGCACTTGTGGAATGTATTGATAATTCTACCTTTGTGGGGTTAAAATGAAAATAAAATTGTTTATATTCTGCCACATTTTAATTATATGTTTGATAACACGAATAAGAAGGGAATTTTTCCCTATTTTCTATTATAAAATTGTAAACTATTTTGGTACTGTTCATCAATCAATCAATACATTTTTAACATACACCGATGATCATTAAAAAATGAAACAAATAAAATTAATAAAGCGGGTACAATAGTTGGTAGCTCTTGAAGCGATTTTTTTAGACACCCTTATAACGCAAAGAATTGTTCACAACCAATTTCTAGAAACGTAGTACATTAATTATACAATTAGGTAAGTTAAAACATTAAATACAAATAAAAACACATGATACCAGATGAAGAAAGGAGGATGTATACAAGAAAAAACAGGAAATACATTTAATAGGAAACGGAGTTCCTTGTAAGCTTCGAGCAGATTTTCGAAAAAAAGAAGAGTACAGTTGTAACAAAAAATTTGAGCGCAAGATATACCGACCGAGTTCGATATATCCAGTGCTCACATATATTTGATGCCAGGTTTTGCTCTGTGACGGTTATAGATGGCTCCAGTTCAGCAAAATGACGATGCATCCTAGCCCGATACGCAAAACCTCCAACTTCTCCCCCTTTTGCAATAAAATACGCCCGCAATGCATTTGTATTCATTTTGATGGTCCATCGCATGCAGCGTACTCCACCAGTGGTGGGTGTCGATTGTTAGGCCTGTAAAGACCCTGCCGATACCCAGCAAGCTGGTGAGGATGATGGATGCAAGAAGCTGCTGGGTGATCGTGCAGCACCTTGCGCTCGGCTGGCGGCTCGCAAGCTGTGGTGTCCAGCGCTAGCTCCACACGCGCCTCGGCGACCTCCAAGCAGCGGCCCTTGCGCGTTCTATTAAGTTCCATCATCCATTAGTTGGGCGTCAATCCGTTCGTTTGTCGTCCGTACACAAGACCCAGCACCGTTTCATGGTGCGGCCTTTTGAACAGGCAGATCTTTGCACCTTCAATTCTGCCTAGGCACGGCGCTCACACCTCTTGGCAAGGCGTTGACTGACTGCGCTAACGTAGCAGTTTTGTCACGTAACTGTTACGTCAGCGGGCGATGGGGACGTTACTACCTTACGCCTTATTATATTATTATTATTATGTTATAAATAAACTACTCATAAGGCTTTATTCTAATTTAAAATCTGCGATCATTATCTTTCCGATATAAGAAAAAGTTACTATCTGGTAGCTTGAGCTTTTCGTATTACGAAAATTATAAGTGTGGGTTACGAGACTGACTGTCTGGACGTTACAATTTTGACGCGGGTAACCACTACGCGGTAAAAAGCTGGTTTCAGGTAAAGTGTAATTTAAGTAGAAAATAAAATTTTCACGTCATTTAACACTATTTCAATTGTCAGTACAGTATGATCGTGTTTCAAATTTAATTACAATAACGTTGTATTAGTTGCAAGCGATCTTATTAATTGAATAAGTTTTGTATTTCGTTTTATTAACTAACTAATCAGTACTTTTCTTAACTCATCTATATTAATTCCATCTACTAAATACTATCCAACATTGTTAGGCGTCTTTTATTGGCAGGTTCGACAATAAATATAGCGTGGTCTAAACGCTTCCAATAATTGCATTATAAATTAGCTTCAAAGAGTAATGGATGGACACTTCACCAACCTCCACTTTTTCACATTTTTTGGTATGTGAAAATCCAGATAGTTTGATATATGTACGACACAAAATACCTATTGAGGTATTGAGGCAATATTGACTGCTGACAATACAAACATCAAACTAAAGCGCCTTCTTGATTTATATTTTATATTATATTATATACTAAAAATATACAAATACACAAAAAATTATAACAATGCCAAAACTTTAATTTTGCTGTCTCATGAACGTTTCATCAATTAGATTAAGCTTTATGGCTTCCTTCGGTACGGTAAGTATTCAGTAGCTACAGTAGAGAATGGACTTCACTTTGTCCTGGTTTGTCAATACAAAATACTAGAAAAAATGCCGAAAAATAATAAATACGGTAGTCAGGAGAACATGCCGGTATTAGTATTAACAGTACTATGTGTGTTCACTATATAACATTTATAAATTTGTAATATCTTACGACTACTATAATTAAGTGTATTTTTTTAATTAAATAATATACGCATGTGTCACAGTGTTACAGAACCTTTTAGGCCAATGTGCGACTAATATCCTTCATTTTTTTCATTTTTAAGAACAAAGATGCAAATGATGATCCAATTGATTTGGACGATTTATTACCTAAAATCGGTGAATTTGGCATCTACCAAAAACTTCTCCTGTGGTTTGTGTGCTTGCCTGCTTGCTTGCCGTGTGGTTTCTGTGCTTTTAATCAGCTGTTTATGACAGACGTCCCTGATCACTGGTGTCGAGTTCCAGAACTACAAAAATTTAATTTAACTCAAGATGAACAGAAACTTTTTACAATACCTCGTAAGGTAATACTTTCCTTTAATAATACACGCAAAATAAACAAAAAGGATAGGTTATTTGCAATAGTTATCCTCTCCGGCCAGACCAGATCAAGGTAATCTTTTGTGCAACGCCCACAAATCTGTGTGGCACGTGTCCCATGTAATCGATAACACGGGCAGGTTCCAGACATACTACGCTGGATCTTCTGTTGATTTTTTATCATTTACTTGTCCTTTGCGGCTGCAGTTCATATAGCTGTAGGGGTGTGTACCAAGCAAATTTGGATGGGCTTCATTATTTTACGCATCCTGACAATATAGAGGGAGGCGGGGAGGGGGGTGGATAGGGGTTGTTTCCCGCTAGAACTAAACCTTCTAAATCATATAATATTTGCCCAGTGGGAGATCTCCCCTTTTCCTGGTGTGGTTAAAATATAAGGAAATTGTGCGATGTTGTTGTATTCGCTTTTTATTTTCGTATTACGTACCTAATTATTTCATCAAAATTAATATTTGGAATTCGCATAATCTACCATCACGAATTCGTGTTTAAAGAGGTCATAAGTTGTCGTCATTCGTTTCTGCACTGATTATTTGTAAAAATAAATATTTGTCGTCAGAACTAAAAGAAACACGGTCAATTCGATACCTCTTTTTTATAGACCGATTCCGTTATAAATATGAATTGGTCGTGAAAAATGAAAAAAGTAGCCGTTTTCAATATATATTTGCCCGCAATTGCTTATCTAAATGTTATATAATTTAAGTTAAAACCCGAAGTCCACTGATCGGGTTTCACTTAATGTAAATATTGAAATACATTTCCGTTGTTACTTCAGCCTGTAACAAAATACTGGGATTCGATATGTCGAGTGAGATTTAGTAGTTTTTTTTTAGTAGAGTATAGCGGATAATATTTCATGCTGCCATATCATCGTCATTATCATATCAAAGTTCTACTGCTGAACGTAAGCCTTTCTTGGCTCATATCGTATATTGCTATAGTTGCCACGATTCGCAAGCGGGTTGACAATAGCAATGTTTTATTATTTGTTATCAGATAAATGTCACTGTCCACCTTCTGTTTCATAATTCAAGCTAGCACATTAAAGACCATTATCATCTTAGAACCGTAACACGCTATTTTCAAACAGCTCCTTCAACTTAACAAAACTAAACAGCTCCTTCCATTTAAGCGCATCCAACCAAGTGACCCATAGTAGTGGCGTGAAAGAATCCATCTACACATTTGGTCCCGTGGGCGTCGTAAGAGGCGGCTATTGTAAATGCCAAAAAGATTATCAATTCTAACCATCTGGTATACCCTAGATGCTAATACTCAGACTGGCGACGGTGAGCATCAAAAGTACAAGACAATACGTCTGGTATTGCGATAATCAATCAAGCTGCCCAGTGTGATGAATAAAGGAGAATTTTCTCTGCGACTACAAAGGCAAATCTTCCCTGTGTCCATATCAAATAACGGATTTTTACCGTCTGAAGGCGAAAAAACAGAAGAATTTGCGTCGTTGATACTTTAGTAATACATATAGGTAGATAAGTTATTTCCAATATGCTTGATCTAATGGCCTATGTACGAAGAGTCTCTTTGTAATTTCTGTCGTTAGCTAGTAGAATTTTTTGAGAATTACGCGAATATTTCTAAAGTTTGATTTGAAACTTTTTTCCTATGCGTCACTTGAGACTTGCGTTGAACACAATAAAATTATTTATCATTTATATTATTTTCAGGTAGATGACAACACAACTTTTGAGAAATGCACTCGTTATTCTATTAATTGGTCGGAAATCACATCCCCAGACAAAATTGAAGTCAACAACAAATGGACTCAAGAACCTTGCGTGGATGGTTATGAATATGATAAGTCGGAAGTGATATCGTCGGTTGTGATCGATGTGAGTCCAAACATGAAAATGCCATAAAACTCTCTAAAAAATATACACTATCCATTTTAACTTAATTTTTCATTTATATAACTTTAAAAAGATAAGACAGTGATACTTTTTTCAACTTCAAAAAGGGGAGGTTCTCAAATTGACTATGCAACGATTGAGGAAGCAGATGTCTAAGCAGGATAGCAAAATCTTTGTTAATATTACTTTTTTCATTAATATTTAGTAGAATCAATATATCGTATATTATTTTTCAGTTTGACTTAGTTTGTGACTTTGACGTATATCCAACCTTGGGCCTTGTGGCTCTCAATGTAGGAGGACCAATCGGTGTTTATACTTTTGGAATTTTAAACGACCGTATTGGACGCAAGAAATCTTTTTTCACCTGTCTGACAACGCTTCTCATTGGAAGTTTAATGACTGCATACGCACACAAGTACTGGTTTTGGGTACTTGCAAGAGCAATAGTCGGTTTAACCATACCCGCTATATATCAAATACCATTTATAATCTGTAGGTATTTCTTTTTTGCTAATAAACTTAATATATAATAACTGATGTAAATTTGAAGATTTTTTTAAGATGATAGTTTGTTTTAGCTTTGGAGCTAGCGGGACCAAATTATCGATCTTTTGTAACTGTCATGACATGTATTTTTTATACTTTGGGATTGGTGTTGTTATCTGGCATTACATACATGTTACGTGACTGGAGGTCTCTGGCATTAGCTACATCAGTACCATTTTTTTTATACTACTTGTACTGGTTCGTCTTACCGGAATCGCCCAGATGGCTGTTGATGCGAGAAAGATTTGAAGAAGCAAACAATATTCTAAAATCAATAGCTAAAGTTAACGGTAAAGAGTTGCCAATAGAGTATACGAATAAAATTCAAAGACAGGTTTTGGAACAAGCTATGAACGGTGTGAAAGAAACTAAAACAGTCAGTATGTTTGCTTTGTGTCGAACACCTAATATGAGACTTAAAACATGCTTAATCACATTAAATTGGTGTGCATCAGAAATGGTATATGTTGGCCTAAGTTATTACGGACCAGCTATGGGAAACAGTCAATATATGAGTTTCTTTCTCTCATCGGCCGTAGAAATACCAAGTTACTTAGTTTGCTGGGTGCTAATGGACCGCGTCGGGCGACGATGGCCACTGTGTTTATCAATGGTTATAAGTGGAATATTCTGTATTGTGACAGTTTTGTTGCCAAAAGGTAAATATTAATGAATTTTTAAACAACATCATACTAAAACATTATATGTATATACTCTTATATGTATTGAACTCTTCTCTTCTATTAGTGGACTCTCCCCATCACCCGTCTTTGTAATTTAATTTGGTCATGTCATAATCATCGTTCAAGCAAATGCTGTAATCTCTGACTTCGAATTAGTAGTATATATTGATAGATCAATTTCATAATACTACCGTTTGGAAAAAAGGAGGGGGTAACAGGTGAACGAAATAGAAAAGCCTATGGCTCCGATATTTTACAATTTTTTAGTTTTATTGATCTTTTTATTTGAAATTGATCTATCAATAAATACTACTAATTCGAAGTCAGAGATTACAGCATTTTCTTGAACGATTATTATGATATAGTAGCATCCTATATAAATTCGATGACTGAATACTGTGCAACAAGTCTCCTCTCTCATTTTTGAGAGGAAATTAGCAGCTCTGGAGCGCCTCCACGACGGGTGTTGGTGTACTTCATACATCCTCGAAATATTATTGTTTTTTAATTTCACGATGTTGTATTTCTTCGCTGAATACGTTGTAAACCAGCACTAAAAATTTCAATTAAAATCAGTTTGATCGCGTACGTTTTAACACGAGCGCTTATTGCTTGAGCGGCAGCTTAGCTGAGTAGTGTATTTTCGGCTTAAAATTAATATGATAAAATAAAAATAATAAGATTGTGAGGTGGATCTCGAGGTTTATCTGGCATTTCGCTGAAACGACTCTTACGAAATCCACTTGACAAAATCTAGGGGCACGGCAGTGCTCCCGCCAAGTCGAGCAAAAAAGCGGCATGGCCGTACCATACTTTTCCCGAAACAATTCAGGCCATTTTCGACCCCCTATAAGTTCAGTTTATAAATTAAGGAAAAACTAAAACTTTAGTGTATAAATTACGGAAAAACTAAAATGTTTTTCAATTTCTATCCAGTTTTCTAGATACACTAACTGCGTAAATAACTTTGTAATCCCATATAAACATATATGATTACAAAGTTACATTTGCGGTGAGTGAGGTGTACCTATATATGTATAATATAATGGAATAAAGAGTATAGATAAGTACTTCGTTGGTAATCAAGAAGTAGAAGTTATCGGAAGGAAAAAAAGTGGGATTATTTGCAAAAAAAAAATGAGATGCCATCAAAAACATAACTTGTAAAAAAAACCAAGTCTCGCAAATCAGTTCTTCTATCGTAACAAATTGTAAGATCCATTTAATACCAAGTCGGTTAATTTATTCAGTCTCTACTTAAGGGTCCTTCTGTCTTAAGTTATTACATAATTAGCTAACATAACAACATCTTGTTGTGACCATATCAATATTAAAGATCCGTTATGTTTTAAATATACAGATTGACTTGGCAATGGCACTAAGCAATCGAATTTAATATAAGTAATAAGTATTACTTGTGAGATACATTGTGTTTTCATGCGATGGCCCAAACATGGATCTCACAAATACTAAATTTACGATAGAAGAACTGAGTGGCGAGTCTTGTTTTTTTTAGAAACTATGTTTTTGAAGGCATTCATTATTTTTTTCTTTTATATCCCAATCACGACTCGTCAAAACGGCGAAGATATATTATAGGATTTATCTAATACTATCTAATTATGATTCACAGACGCTGAAACGGAAACATTAATCTTATACTTGATTTCAAAATGCTTCATTTCTGCATCATTTCTAATAATATATCCTTACGCCGGAGAATTGTACCCAACAGAATTACGAGGAGTAGGAATCGGAACTTCGGCGTATATTGGTGGATTAGGTTTAATCATTATTCCTTTCGTCAATTACTTGGTAAGAGAGCTAATAAAACGTTATAGTATTAATAGAACCTTAAGTTCCTTTAGCTTTTAATTTGTGAAAACCATTTTGGCTCTTGTGTTACCTCCTTTATACACCATAAAATCACTTTAAATATACTATGGATTGAAAAGTCACTGGACCTTTCACCGTTAAATTTTTATCTGTGGGGTTGTATTTTACAAAAACATGTTCACGTCAAAGAGGCCCAACGCTATAAAAACCGCCGCAGCTAAATTATTGCTGCATTCAGGGAAGATAAAAGTGCTCAAGCACAAGTAATATGTGTAATTTAAGAAACCGTGCTCATCTCTGCATGAAGAGAAACGGATTCCATTTTGAGCCAACCAATATTAGTTATTTGAAATACTTGCATAATTTAGTTAAGAAAGGTTATTTCAATTTTTTAAATGCGCCATAATAATGACAGTTATCACTTGCGTCACTGATAAGACGATTTTTTTTTAAATTTTATCTTTTATGACGATTCTAAGCCTGTCGAAAATGTGAATGAAATAATTGGAATCATGATTCATGTTGTGTAATTATTAAGCATGTTAGCAAGTGAGCGTACAAGAAACAGTAGGTAAAAAAACTTTGTTAATCGCACGCTGGAGCCTGTAGTTATTACCCATAAATCACAATATATTTAGGATATTTTTAAATATATATATCGGCATGGCACGGTTTTCGGATCTCTACTGCCAACAACTAATGAGACTCAAGCAAGAATTTGAGTCTTTCGTCATGATAATGCCAGATCACACACATAAGTGGCCACTCAGCAAAAATTGTGAGAGCTTATTTGGGAGCTGTTAATGCATCCACGATATAGTTCTGACCCTGCACCCTCAGATTTTCCCCTGTTTCGGTCTCCTCAGATTTCTTTGGGTAGAGTTAGGTTAACATCAAGAGATTTTAAACAAAAATCCCAAGATTTCTATAGCAACGGGATTATGTCACTACGTACAAGATGGCAACAAGTTATCTCATAAAATGGCACATATACATTATAACAAAACATAATTAAACTTTGAAAAAAAAATGTCTTGAATATGTATATAAAATACGAAGAAACTTTTCCTAGGCCTAATATGCGTGCGTGCGTGCGGGCGTTCTTTCGTGCGAGCGTGCGTGCGTGCGGGCGTGCGTGCGTGCGCGAGTGCGTGCGAGCATGCGAGCGTGCGTGCGTGCCTGTGTTTAATATTTATTATATATTGGGTCCTTACATATGAAATTAGCGTTTTGTCGTACTGACCACTTTGATCTGAAGTACTCTTTGGTAAAGAATTCCAAATTCAAATTTATAAATTCATTTAGCTGGTACATTTGACTTTTGAAAACAGTCATTCATTCGTTTTTTCCTCATTATTTTTTCTTTGGTGTCGCTTATTACCGCACAATGATAAACATGAAAAATCGGTATATTTATGAGTACGAGTTCTACCGTGGCACCAGTGCTGCAGAAACAGCTCGAAGTATTAATGATGTGTACGGTGCTGGTGTCTCAAAAGAAAGCACGGTACGTTTTTAGTTTCAACGTTTTTATTCATTCAGGAAATTTCGACCTTAAGAACCAACCCCGTGGACCGCCGGAAACCATAGTGGAAAATGAAGAATTAAAGGGCTATTGTCGAAGCGGATTCATTACAAAGTACTTCAGAGATAGCTGCAAGCTTCGGGGTAAGTGATAAAACTGTATTAATCCACTTGAAGCAAATCGGGAAAGTAAGAAAACTTGAACAATTATGAATTGAGTGAATCGAACTTGCAAACACGCGCCGACTGCTGTATTACTTTGCTCAACCAACACAAAAATGAAGGGATTTTAAATCGTATCATTTGTACCGAAAAGTGGATACTGTACGATAATCGGAAGAGCTCGGCGCAATGGCTCAACCCTGGAGACCAAGACAAAATCCTGCGCTAAATGAAAATTTACTCAGAAAAAGTTACTTGTAAGTGTTTGGTGGACTAGCGCCGGTGTCGTTCAATACAGCTTTCTTAAATCTGGCCAAACGATTACGGCAGATATCTACTGTAAGCAACTGCAAACCGTGAAGGAAAAACTAGCTGCTAAACAACCGCGATTGGTCAATCACTCTAGGCCACTGCTGCTTCACGACAACGCAAGACCACACACTGCACACAAATAACCACTAAGTTAGATGAACTACAATTGGAATGTCTGTCATCCACCGTACTCCTCTATTGGTTCTTATTGGTTCTCGCCACCATGGTTTTTTTAGTAAAGGTATCAATGAACTACCTTTGAGATGACAAAAGTGCATAGATAACAACTGTGCATACTTTGATTAATTGAATATATTTTACAAAAAAAATTGACTTTATATTCCTCCCGTACAAAACGCCAATTTCATATGTAAGGACCTATTATTTT
>DWHP01007921.1:0-10757 GCA_018247895.1 Parnassius honrathi | reverse complement strand
GGCAAATAAAAATTGTTACCATTGGTTAACTAACGACGTAGCCAGACATATAAATATAGGCAGGGCTGACCAATATTTCATATTCGATAGCTCCATATTCGATACTGGATACTGGATTCGCCTGCACATCAGTAAAACAGTTTTATTTCTCCGCCACTAAACCACTCGGAGTCAGTTAATGGTGGACCTCATTTCGCCACCATTACATGAGCAATTAAACCGCTATTGCATACTTTTAAAACGTGGTAGAGCCATGCTGCAATTATATTAGTAGTATAGTTGTAACACGAATGGGTTGGCTCGACCGCGGAAGAAAACTAAGAAAGCTAAAATAAAAAAGCTAAGTATCTATTGGAATTACACAAACAGAGACAAAAGTAGCAATTACCATTATTTAAAGTTTTGGTAACGAATTATTAAAAATTATTACACTACAAATCTACTTCATGCGTCTCTGTTCTGTTTCACAAATGTTTACGCATGTATTGGTCAACATTAGCAAAACATTTGTAGGGGTTGTTATGATCGGTAATTTTGTTTCAATAAAATATGATTTGTTAGTTTAGAGCTTAAAATATAACATTATGCATGTAATTACCGAAAGTAAGACACTCCGGCCGTTAAATTACTTTTTCGGGCATTATTCTTGCAACTTTAAATACACATTGCGGCATTGTGAAACGTGTTGTTTACATTGGCTGTGTTTCAAGCGAACTAGACGAAATAAGAGCTCACGTATCATGTGCGCTCTTATTTACCGAGACGGATTTCTTGGGCCGACTGACGTCTAGTTGGTATTGTTGATCGAAGAGATCAACACTGCAATTAGATTGATGAGTCATTATTATCCCAATTTGAATGGACTGTACATAGATTTATATTCATATATAGTTTTATTTTCATTAGTTAGTAATTTGTGTGACTTCTAAACAATTTAACCAATTAAGATCATATTCACAACATATTTATTAATTCTTTATAAATTATTATCAACAATGGTTCATAGCTCTGCTAGGTTCTGATGGCCATGGACCAAAATGACATAGTATGCAATGAGGGTTTAGTGGCAATAAAGCATTTAATCTGAATACAATGAGGGCTACTGAGGTTGAGGTAATAATACATTTTGTTTTCTATATTTACACTAAATCTCTGAGGTGAATTTAGATTACAGAGTGAATTTAGATTGTGTGTGGTGAATTTAAAACTTATTGCATCACCTACAGGAAGGGGCAGAAAAACAACTGCCAGATCACTTAATGTATTTTATTTATTTAATGTTCCTTTTAAGAATTATCGATATAAACCATTAACATTGGTTGAGTTATATATGTTTTGACATTTTACAGATAACACTTGGCCGTTCCTTACCTCCTGGATTGGTGATGGAGTTACCGGATGAGTGGCTTTTATTAGAACCAGAAACATGTTACTGCCTGAGTATGATATGGACACCGACGCAGCCAATATCTCTTAGAGAAACCATTCGTTTTACAAATGAGAGTAGAGGCAGATATGATGTGATAGTAGTACTGAAGTCTGTTATGGTAATTTTTTTTATAGAATATGAGTGCAAACAAACGAGTACACAGTCCACCTAATCGTAAGTGGAAGCTGTGGCCCATAGACATCTACGTATATCCTTGATAAAGAGTCAAAATGCGGATGCATTATCACCCCTGAGGATTAAAATGGATTGCCTCATTTCCAGTAAAAAGGATTTCCGGTCTACACTCACCACGTGAAACACAGCAGCGTTAAGCTGCTATTTTACGCTGGCATTCTGTGATAGCGTGGTCTTACCCCGGTCGAACCGATTCATTTATGCTACGACCATAATATAGCTGCAGCGTGGCTCTACCTCATATAACGTAATACTTTCTTAGCTATACATCTCATCAATAATTTTCTCAAAATGACTAAACTACATCATTTCGTCATTACCACCCTTCACAAATCCAGTGCTGGAAATATGTTTTCCCAGAATGCTACTTGATTTTAGTCTGGACAAATTCATGACAAATTCATGAGTTGTAATAATATATTTTCTAATAATGTAGAAATTTCATGAAAGCTGTTGTATTTTTTTTTAATTTAAATGAAATATAAATGTGTTTGAGATACATTCATTACACAGGTCATTAAGTTTTTTTTTTAATTGAAATTGTTAACTGTAATTTTAAGAGCTGTTTCGGTGTACCACATGTTCTGTGATAAATTAAAAAATCTTGAAGAACCTGCATGCTTGAGAAATAACAATATTTCGAAGACACTGAACACGCGTATTAGCGCAATGGACACTTCCTTGTCCTAAACTCTTTCAGTAATGAGAAGAGGCATGTGCCCAGGAGTGGGGCGTATATAGCTATAACTTTACTTTATCCTTAAAATTTTATTAACATAATCTTTTATGCTTTTCAGAATATAAAAGGAAAAGGAAATCAACCAAAAACATTAAAAATTTCACCAGGTAAGATTAAAAAGAAAACAACAAAAAAGTCGCCAGTTGGTTGTTATAAAAAGAAAGGCGAGATTGTTTATAATTCAACTAAAATCAAAACTACTGTCAATGTAGTTCAAACAACTCAACACAAGACTTACAAGTTATCAGAAAAAGAAAATATTTCAATGCTAGATCATACGGTTGACACCTATCCTAAATGCCCATTTGACTCCCCTACAAACATTGATTTTTCTTTTAATACATCAGAAATATTTTCCAATATGAAGAAACCTAATAATGAAATGTTACAAATGTTACAAAATACTTATGATAAGACATTTGATATGAAAAGCAACAATAAGCAACAACCTCCTACAGAACAAAACATTTTGAAACCATCAAACAGGCAAGTCAATACATCTATTTCAGATATTTTAGATAATTTTCACTTTACTCCTTTGAAAACTCTGCAAACAAAAAGTGATAAACTAGACAAAGGTCCTAAGATAATATTTAGTATGAATTCCGAAAGTGAATTTGACGACAGCTTAGATATTCAAAATTCTAACAAAGAAAATGAAACTCACTCGATAATATGTATAACATCATCACAGCCCCCTAATAAATGGCTTACAGTAACCCATTCACAAAAAGACGACGCTTGCACGGAGACGCCTACAATACCAAGTAAAAAAATACCAAATACATCATCACCCAAGGAATTTAACAACCCGAATTTCTCTATAAATACGGAATTTTCACGAATCAGCGATCTTTCGTTTTGCCCCCAAAGGTATTCAACCGAAAGAAAAATCTTTCCCAAAATGCACAACGACACTCAAGAACTAATTAACGACACTAACTCTAATATAAAACTAAGCTCTGACACATACACAAAGGAGTCCCCAAATACGTTAATTGGACACGATCAAATGGACGAACAAGCACGTAAAATAGAACAACATCCAAAACAATGTAGACAGTCTTTGTTCAGAGACAATCAACATTACAGAGATATATTTGATAGGAATTATCTAAATTTAAATGAACATTTCATTGGGTACACTGATTTGAGACCAGAAAGGTCACCACCACGGTGTCTTTCCCCTCCTCTGCAGTCAATACCTGAAGAAAGCGGTCAAATATCCGACACGCAAGTTCTCGACAAAACAGACAAACAAACAACAACATTTACTATTGATCGTACATTTGACAAAACTACCGACAGAAATAATTGTTCTGCTCTTTCAAGACAATCTTGGTCAAAGAAAGCTGTGAGGGCTGAATCAGATCTCTGGAAAGTTCCGATCTCATTGATAAAAAAGACCATGAAAGGCAAAGGTTGTGTTAACAAAAAGAAAGACTCGATCTCTGACGCGGTATCAAACAGGACGTTTGAGGGTAACAAAGTCAATCAAAATGTATCGCTAAATCAAGTGGGAAATGTTTACTCCCAGTCTTTGACAGTTGATCCATTCTTGTCGTCAACATACTTCTATGACGAGGGAGCCGTTGATAAGTTTGAACAAGAATTTAAAAGATGGCTCAATTATATCCTTACTCCTCCCGCGGATCTCGATAGTAACATCGATCAAAAAATTGACGTTGGTAAAGCTTGGATTGAAAATAGAAACAAAGAAATACCAGCAGCTCCTACCAAAGAGCAAGTCAGTAGCAGATATCATAATAGTCACAGATTGGAAAGTCTCCGGCGCTCCGCCAGAGCTATGTTAATGAGCCCGGATATATCACAAGTATTTATAAAATTAAATTTGCAGATAGATAAAAAACTTATAGCTATAAGAAATGACAGAAATCTTCACCTAGATGTTGGATTACAAAAAGTTATAATGGAATTGTTGTTGTCATACAATCCATTATGGCTTCGTATTGGGTTAGAAGCAATCTATGGACTCGTTTTACCGCTTAAATCTAATAGCGATATTGAAGGCTTAACAACATTCATAATCCAAAGAATGTTTAAAAACCCATATTTAAAAAACAAACATTCTAAATCAAGCGCGCCGAATATGCTCCTACCTGCTTATATGGAAGCTATCAAAAAGTTTACGCTCAAAAAGTTTTTCATGCTAGTGTTCTTCCTAGATCAAGCTAAACAAAAGAAACTGATATCACATGATCCTTGCTTGTTCTGTAGAAACGCCGTTTGTAAAGAAAGTAGGGAAATTATAATACGTTTCACGCGGGAACTGATTGCTGGGATCGGGGACATAACTAAGCATTTACGTCCCCTCGGTTACGTCGTGTGTCATAAACAGTCTTACTTAGACGAATATAAATACGCTGTTCACAACATCGCTGTGGATATAAGAGATGGAGTGCGATTGACTAAAGTTGTGGAAATAATTCTAATGAAAAATGGTTTATTAAGCCAGCTAAGGACACCAGCAATATCGCGTTTGCAGAAAATACACAACGTGCAAGTTGCTCTTAATGCTTTGAAGGAAGCCAATTTTTCGATAATGGGTGATATAACGGCTACCGATATTGCCGACGGGCATAGGGAGAAAACATTGTCACTGCTGTGGCAGTTAATACACGTATTCCGTGCTCCGTTATTCGTAAAAGCTGCAAATGTTATACAGACTTGGTGGAGGAAGAAATACTCGGTTATTGTTGAAAAAAGGAAACAAGAGGAAGAACTACGAGAGCGATTAAACAACGCGGCGAGCACGATTCAGGTGTGGTGGCGCAGAATTCAACACAGTCGCATAGTTGAATTCAAATTGCGACAAATAACTTACGCCACCATCACCATACAGAAATGTTTCCGCGGATGGCTATGTCGAAGTCGTTTTCTAAAGATGAAGTCTAATGTGTTGAGAATTGAAGATTGGTATTTAGGAATAAAACGGATGAGAGTAGCGCGAAATATTCTAAATACTTATCGATTGAGGCGAGAAGAACAAAGACGCAAAGCAGCTACTAAGATCCAAGCAAATGTAAGGCGTTGGATGTGTGTGAAAAAATATAAATTAATTGTAAATAAAATTATACGTTTGCAAAGTATTGTTAGATGTTTCCTTGCAAGAAGCCGATATTTGCGCATAAAGAAATCCGTTTTGTACATAGAGGAAAAATACATAGGCAAATTACTCATGAAAGAACAAATGAAAAAGCTGGCTGTAAAAATAAAAAGTATTGTCGTTATTCAAAGTTATTATAGAATGGCTAGACAGCGCAGATTATTTTTGGGTTACAAGAAAGCAGTAAGGACTATTGAGGATCGTTACAGCGCATTAATTAAAATGAGGAAAGAGAGGAGAAATTATTTGCTTTTAATCAAGGTGACGCTAAAGCTTCAATCGATTTATCGAGGCAAAAAATGTCGCACTGAATATATAAGATGTAGAAATTTAATCATTTATGTACAAAGAAAGTTTAGAGCGCAACAGAATATGTTAAAAGAAAGGAAAGAATATTTGGTAATCCGAACTGCCATCTTGACTATACAGAGTTACATAAGGGCTTACTTGGCAATGAAGAAAGCAAGGAACGCCTATCTTTTACGGCGAAAGTCTGCAATCGTGATCCAACAGTACTTCCGTGCATACCAAATCGCCAAGGCACAAAGAGAAAATTACACACGGTTGCGGACTTCAGTAATTAAAGTACAGTCGTGGTGCAGGAGTCTGTTGAAAATGCGCCAAGAAAGAAATGATTTTATTAAGCTTAAGAACGCAACTATAGCTTTACAAAGACGTTATCGAGCTCTCGTTTTAATGAAGGATTGCAGAAATTCATACCAAAAATTACGTAAAGCCACAATGATTATCCAAGAGCGATACGAAGCTCGAAATCAAATGCGTGAAAAACGATCTGAATATCTTAAAATTAAATCGTCATGTATTATAATTCAAAATCGTTTTAGGGCTTATCTACTAGGAAAAATTGAAAGAAAAAAATATCTTAAATTAAGACAAAATGTCATCAAAATCCAAAATTGGTACCGCTCTTGTAAAAAAAGTAAAGTAATTAAACATCAATACGAACAAACTAAGCAAGCTTGCATGATTATTCAAAAGAGGTATAGAGCTTACTTAATCGGTAGAACTGTAAGACACGAATTTATTCGTATTAAAACAGCTACCACATACATTCAAAAGTACTATAGAAATTACGTTATAGCAAAAACAATAAGGCAAGAGTTTATTACTTTAAAAGCAGCTACTATTACTATTCAAAGATTTTATAGATCGTATATAGAAACAAATAAGCAGAGGGAGCATTACTTGCGTTTAAAATCGGCTTGCTTATTGATACAAAGTTACTACAAAAGATATAAAGAGACACAAAGAATTAAACAAGAATATAATGAGCTTCGAGCAGTATCTATTAATATTCAAAGACAATTTAGAGCAAAGCTTGCGATGAAAAGAGAGCGTGAACGTTTTTTAAAAATGAAACATTTAGTAACTATTGTACAACAACGATACAGGGCATTAGTCGCTATGCGATTACAAAGACGGTCTTACTTGGAGTTACGATCGGCTGTTATCATCGCACAAAAGAGATTCAGAGCACAAATGTTGATGAAAGAAAAGAGAGTAAAATATTTAACTATGATAGAATCTTGCAAGAAGATTCAACGATTCTACAGAGCATACAGAGCAGGTAAACAACAGAGGCACAACTATTTATTATTGAAAAATGTAACAATCAGAGTACAACAGAAGTACAAAGCACTGCTGGCAATGAAAAAAGCTAGAACTAATTACTTATTGCTTCGATCGTCAACTGTTGTTATTCAACAGAAGTTTAGGGCTTATAAACTCATGATAAAAGAACGCCAAAAGTATAGAAATATCTTGCAAGCCGCCGTTAATATACAAAGACGTTATAGGTCGTACATCCTTGGCAAAAAGATGAGACAAGAATACCTTGAAATGAAATCTGCCGCAATCGTAATTCAAAAATTCTATAGAAGTGTCATGGAAATGAGAAAAATCAGAAATAACTATAGAACATTTCTGAATACTGTTAGATTCGTGCAACAACACATCAGAGCTAAAAATGCCATTCGCGAAGCACGTCGTGTGATAGCAGCTAGTAAAATACAGAAATGGTATATTTCAAGTAAACTGCGTAATAAATGTCGAAGTGAATATTTAGAAACAAGAAAACGAATAATTATAATACAATCAGTTATTCGCATGTATATTAAGCGTAAACAATTCCAAGAGTTAAAAAGCGCAACAATCACAATACAGGCACATTATCGGTTTTGTAAACTAGCTAGAGTTCAAAGGCAAAATTACATAACAATTAGAACTGCTGTTATAAAGTTACAGGCGTTTGTGAGAAGTTACATCCAGAGGAAACGCTTCTTGAAACTTCGATCGGCTGCTTTGGTCGTACAAGCACTATATAGACTAAAAAGGCATAAGGTTCTTTTGAAGCAAAAGAGAGAAGTTGCTGCTTTATGCATACAAAAAAATATAAGGTGTTATCTGGTGAGGAAATGGTACAAGGCCTACAGAGAACATGTGAAACGTATACAATTGTTATGGAGAGGGAAGCTTTTAACAAGACTGTTTCGTTGGGAATTTTTGCAAAAGAGACAAACAATAATAAAACTGCAGGCCGCTGCGCGAGGATATCTAGTCAGGAAGCATGTTCAGTTGCAAAAGGAGACCCTGCAGAAACTAAAACAAGAACAAAAGCGCAATTGGGCTGCATCTAAAATTCAGGTTTGTGATAATTTTTTTTTCCTTTTTTTATCATGAGATGGCAGACTGGATGACGATATACCTAAATAGGTAACGGGATTGCGATCGTCAATCACCCCTACAATGGTGGAGGTCCATGTCCAACAGTAGATTATCAGGCTAAAAAAGAAAAATAGGTACAAATTAATATGTTTGTCTTATATTAAATTCTTCTTTCGCTTTGTTAAAAAGTAAAATTAAATAGCCAAATTGCAGTTGATTTGCATAATGGCTGCAACATCAATGGGTCGGCTCGACCGGGGACCACGGCCAATATCACGTTCTAACGGAATAACAGCATTAATTTTGAATTAAATAACTATACAAATTACAGCAGTAGTTTGTATTTTGTTTTATTACTCAGATCTTAAATAAATAATTTTTAACATCTTTAAAAATCTTATATCCCAAGTAATTCGTGGACATTGGCGCGAGCAAAAGCTATTATATTAACTGCAGGCCCTTTTTACTAGAAAATAGCCATTTTGTCATAGTACTCAGGAGTGACAACACATCTGCATTTTGTGTGACAACCCATCTGTAGTTTCCTAGTGGTATTGCAAGTGGTGACGAGGTTATTGCACGCAGTTGAGGAGGGCGGTAGGAGCTCTTTAACGTAGGTAAAATACATCATTTTGTTTTATTACTTAGATCTTAACTAATTAATTTTTAACATCTTTAAAAATCTTATATTCCAAGTACTTCGTGGACCATGGCGCGAGCAAAAGCTATTAATATTAACCGCAGGCTTTTTTTACTAGTAAGTGGCCATTTTATAATAGTACCTACTCAGGAGTGACAACGCATCTGCATTTTAGATTTTAATCGTGATAAGATGTAGATGTCTATGGACCACAGTTCATTTACCATCAGGCGATAGACCTGTGCGAATAAGTTACTCTAAGAAAATTAACCTGAAAACTTCTACTTTTCATAACATGACTATAAATCAATATATGTCGAAATCTTAAATAGATTTCGACCATTGACAGATACCAGTGTCTAAAATGCGTGATATCTGATTCCATAATAACCATCTCGATGGTGAAGCGCGCCGTATTAATATTTTTAATTACTTCCTATTATGAAAGAGGCCTTTGTCTGTACCGTTTATGGGTTAATGGTGAAGTATGTAATATAGAGTTCTGAAAAAACTTTTTAGGCCCTTTTCCGCGGACATCGAGCTCGAGTCAATACTAAAGATCGATGCGTTCAAGAACTGCGTCGCAGGTGGCGCGACGGCGCTCTGAAATCTACACAGGCATCGCTAAAGGAGCGTAACGAAGAAGCAATGGATGTGCTCCGTAATATGTCTGATATTGAGACGGTTATACGAGCATTTAGGTCTTTAGGTGGGTATACTTACACTATGTTGTTGATTAGATAGCAAAGATAGTTTTCATATTCACAGCTATTTTCGAGCACAAATTCATATTAAAAAATGATGACATAATATGGTCTGTAAGAGTTAGTTAATTTGAATTAGTTTTAGGAGATGGTAAAATTTTAAAATATTGAATTTAAAATCTGCACAGAACTCTATTACCATGAGAAGAATATAATCATACCTTAGCTTCATAAAATAAATTAGTATCTTAATTCACTTTCCTTTTTTCGCCTTATATACGTACGCCTTTTAGCTTTCCAACAAACAACACTAAATAGACAGAAAGTCGTCAATTTTAGGAGCTATAATATTTATTTCTCTGTTATCCTAATGGCACAGAATAAATAATAGTATTACGTACAGAAGTTTTATTCTTTTGATGTTGAATGCATGGCGACGTTTAATAGCCTACATAATTATTATTAATGAGATAATTTGCGCACGTAAGCTAAATAAACCCTTATCGCATCGCGCTAGTGTCCGTATTACTTTGCGTCTTTTCCTCTTTCTACATCACGGCTGTTTTTCCGTGGTTACTTAGGGCTGTCAAGAATGAGTAAAAAATACAGTATGTATAACGTTAAAAATTTATTTAAATTACAATTGTTTTACTTTAATATAATGTTTTTTTTTTTTCGGTCTCTAAAATACCGGTTAACGCTCCTTTTATTTTAAATTCTGTCGTCAAATTGAAAAGGATTTGGCGCATTGAAGCGCTGTGGTGGAATCCGGGAAATCCCGGGTTCGATTTTTGACAGCGACAATTTGGAAGTTTAGAGTTTCTTTAAAACTATTTGTGTTTATTTTTATTTAAGTATTATACATAATATGTAGTACTACGCCAGGGTTTGCCTGGAAGAGATTACTGTTTAGCGATGAGGCCACCTAATTGTACTTAAATTTATAAATTAAGGTTTGTGTGTTATTGTAATATGTTGTGTGCAATAAAGAGTACAAATAAATAAATTACTGAATACGTTGCGAAATGGTAAGTAAAATAGGTAAGGTACCTATTCTGACTGATTGAATGAACATATTTTTGCTACTATGCGAATTCTGTGCAACTTGCAAGGTCACTCGTCTCTGTTATTATAACTTAAAATATTTTAATTACAAAATATATGTAAGTTACCTACTTAGATAGTGAAGTAAATTTCAACTAAGTTTTGAAATAAAGTACTTAGGTATTACTTCTGTA
>DWHP01007920.1:0-10757 GCA_018247895.1 Parnassius honrathi | reverse complement strand
TAATAATCACCTCTTTCTCCGTATCCGTTTCGTTTCGAAACGGCCTCTACCAATGTACCTACTCTGTGATACATTTTAACATTAGCTTCGTTTTTTTATGCCTGTCTTTAAAAGGCCTCATTTACATATTATTTCGTGAGTTGCGGATAAAAGTTAACAAAAAACAACGTTACTAACGTAACCGTTATCTTATCGTTGTTAACGATATCGTTACGATAAAGATAACGTTATTTTTTGCCGTCACTAGTTTTCCCAAAAAGACAGGTGTCAGGATCGCATTCTCCGAGCGGCCAGACTTTAGTTTATGGCATTTTGTTAGTTGTTGTTTATGCCAATGACGAGCCGGACTGAAGTTATAGCACGTACGAAAAACGCATAAGGCAACATATTTTTCATAGTCTACCGGCGGGTGTGAGTATAGATAGCGACTGTGTGCGAGCGAGAGGTAAATAGAGGCGACGCCATTTTCAGTCCCATTCATTAACCACATCAGTAGTATTTTCCACAACAAACTAAATTTCATCTTCTATTTAACCGAGTCCAAGAACTAAGTAATAAAGATAATTAATACGAAATATGGTTTAAATTCGACTTATAAAATTAAAAATAAGGTCAAAAAAATTAAAAATCATTTTCACAAAACCAAGCCAAGTTATGAGTAGAAGGTTTGCAATAACTCATAATGTCACTAACTGCACATTGCAAATGCGACAGTAATACTTTAATACGCGAGCGACAAAGACAAGTAATGATGCTTCGTTGTACGAAATTCTTAGTGCTCATTAACCACACTGCAACCGCTAAGAAGTGATAATCCATGTGATGTTTAGTCAATACAAACATATTGCTGTAGTCGCTGAGCACTTTGCAGCACTTGGAGAGGTCGAAGATGCGCAGGCACTGCTAGTTCTGTAGAGTCATGGTGAGATTTGATTGTGGACAAGTGTGAAGTAAGTACCCTGATAGTTCCATATGGCGGTGTCTCTGAGCACCTGGCGGTATTCGGAGAGGTCGAAGATGCGCAGGCACTGCTGGTTCTGGCGCGGCGTGTTGGCTTCCTGGTACACCGCGTCGCCGCTGCACTGCCGCAGGTTGTTCAACAGCCGGCACCAACCAAACCAAATCTAAATTATTTTCTACGAAACTAGTTAATACGGATTTTCTCGCATTTGTTAACTTATTTTGTGCTACCGACGTTTCAAGTACCCACGGTCACGAAGGGACTGAGGTGTTCAACGTATCAATGATATAGATAACCACGGCTACCTTCAGTTTAAAATTATTTATTTTTAAACCGATCTACGCAAAATAAGCCTAAGTGTCTTTATATATTGCAGTTGTATGCTATAGTTGGGATTTAATTTTATTAATTATATGCTACAAATACATAAAATAAAACGTTCATTGTTTACGATCATACTGTCAATGTCAAACATATGACTAACAGTCGCACAGAGTAGAGATTGTTGCCAAAGAATTTTAAAATGTTGCCAACAAAAAAAAACTGATTGAGTGAATGTTGCCAACAAAAAATACAGATTTAGTGAATTTTAAATGTTTCTTTTTCATAATAGTCAGTGGAATATACGTAAAGACAAAAACGCACTTATTTATATTTTTTATAATAGATATCTGTGCTTTATATATTTATCCGCAATAAAAGTGAAATACAACTTCCTTGATATAAAACTTAAAAATATAACGAATTACGGTCAAATTTTGACAATTGGACGACCACTAGTTATAATAATTACGCCGTAAGTCTAAAATGAACGAGCTCTTTCTTTTTCTCTTGCCATTACGATTGTCTTCTCGCATTTATAGTGCTTATTCTCATTATCGAATGCTGTCTTATTAGACTAGATAATTTGGTGGATTATGGGAGTCAGACGCAGTGGGCAAAGGAAGACATTTATAGTTTATCCAGATTCAAAGCCAAAATACTACATAAGTTTTACTGTAATAAGCATATTACCGCTACAAGAAGACACTGCGAGGCATAGTTGGTATCCAAACCATGCAAGACGTAGCGCTTGGTAGGGAAGTTCCGATTCGTCATCTTTATACTTTGATGATACCAGCAGGATTCAAACAGAGATAGTGGCTCAGCAGCTCTTCACTGTCCTCTTAACGCTGATACGGACAGCTCTTATAAGCTGATGCATCTTGGGTCCGTCGTCCAAGATGTTATTGCGCACTACTTACACGACAGGTACATCCTATACGTGGGGCAATATGGTAGGAAGATCTGGAGGGAGATCAGACGAGGGGTTCACTCGGGGCCCGGTGCTGGAACCACTACTATGGAACCTCGCCTATATAAGAATATCCACTACCACATAATATCATCCCATGGGTGTCGTAGGAGGCGACAGAGGGAAACTGTGACCGCTGATGGGCAGCAGCATCTTCCTGACTACAACTCAAAACAATAAAAAACTGCGGTTGTCAGCCCGCCGATCAAGCGTGGCAACTATGGCAAAATCGACCCTATGAGGTAATCTATGGGGGAGGCCTATGTTCAGCAGTGGACTTTTATAGGCTGTTGTGGATGAACACTTACGTATTAAGAACTGTAATATATTTTATAATAGTTAAATTCAATAATCTAAAATATCGATATTTAATAGTTTTTTTATAATATATGTCGGTAACTGCGCGTTGCACCTGCAGTGGTGCTCGTGTAGCTGCTTGTCTTGATTGTATAAAACGGACGGAGCAGCCGCCGTTAAGGCAGTCTTGGCGCCGGTGTGGCAAGGTGCACTTGTTGTATTCCGCTACTAGCACATCCTCGACTCTGGATAATTAATTCGCGAAAACAGATTAATTATTATTCTCAGCTATTAAATTAATCTCAGTACAATTTATAGTTGATTATCTCTGATTTGTGTATTACATGATTTTATGAAGTGATAATAGGGTTTTCCATAATAACCCCACCACATTATTAATTAACTATCTTCCTACATCAGAAGTAGGATAAAGCCCCCGTTATTGCTCACATTTAATTTTATGGAACGAAGACCTCGTTGTTGGCCACATTTAATTTTTAAATATTTACTATTTATTCTTATATATCATATATTAATATCATTATAATGCGCTTCGCGTTGATGTGTTTGTTTTTTTTATGTTCAATGTTTAATGAAAATTGGCTATCCTATTAACGACTTTAACGTATCCATAAAGTATAGAGACAGTATAAAGTGAAAAGTTTTAAACCAAAAGTTAAATCGTTTTGTTAGATTTATGTTAAAAGTACCCTCAAGTACTTTCATTATTTCTGAACGTACTTAAATATGTTAACAAATGTCAAAGGAAATGTTGGGAGCTTACTAGATGAGTTATAGTTTTCATTTAGCGATAAATTAACTTTTTAGTTTTGTTATAATTTGATACTTCGTTCGAAATACGGTTTACACGGCTATATTATTTAAAAGTTCGAAATGTTTAAGCAGTGTAAGATAATAATGGATTATCTTTAACGTGTTATGAATTGAAAATAATTATTACTCCAAATATGGTGTGGTCGACAAGATTTACGTTGGATGTGGAGGGAGTGGTATTACCGATGAGGAGGATGTCGTGACGGCATGTCTACGACCTAAATGAAGTCAGGAATGGTCGAGCGTTGTAACATTTAACAAGTGTCAATATCTGATTTCAGGTGATGATAGCTGATAGAAGGAATGCTAACGGTTTACTGCCAACCGCATGTGGACGTGCGATAGTCAGAGGTGGCCGTGTCGGCACATCTAGAAAGTACAGAGAGGTTGCATCATTATGGACGAGTGGTCATATTCATGGTGGTAATGATTAAGGGTATATCGGGTACCCACTCGTTTGTACAGTGTGGAGTTCACTGTGTGCGCTGTGCGGAAGGGATTCCAATAAGGTCATTCAACGAGTACTGGGACTCGTAGAATAAAAGTATTGTAGTAAAGGTTCTTCTAGTGCAGGATAGTATTTGTGGTGTTGCTGTTGGTTTTCATACTTTGGTATTATTGTGTTACTGCGTCCCTCACGTTCACTACTGTGTGATTGTGATGGAGAATTATTATCGTTTGGTCGGGCTGTATTGCTCCTGTAGAGAAAACATACAAAAAAAAAATAGAAAAAAAGAGAGGAAAAGAGAGAAAAAAATTGTTCTAACAAAAAAAAAAAAAAAAAAAAAAAAATTGAAAAAATATAGAGAAAAAAAAAAAAAAAAAAAATTTCTAATGTTATTATAAGTAAGGAAAAAAAGTTGTTCCTGCTATCATTGAAGAGCTTATGCCGGACCAATGATATGGCTACAGGGAGTAGTGATTCCGGACTAGCAGAGTGATAAGAGAGTTTTGAAGGGAATGTTGCAGGATCAAAACTGATTAGTGTTGCAGGGTTCAAAGGAACCGGTCCAATACTAATTGCCTGAAGGGTCGACGTAGATCGGACCAGAGCTGATTGTTAACCCCTGAAGGTTCAATATAGACCGTACCAGAAAGTATTGTTGAATGCGTAAAAGTTTATGACTTTTGTCAGGATAATCGAACGATGTTTTTCTGTCTACAGATTGTGATGGAGCGCGTGCGAGGACACACGTATGTCAGTATGGCCGTGCCGATGCTGCAGTGTTGCTCGTGTAGCTACTTGTCTCGATTGTATAAAACGGACGGAGCTGCCGCCATTAAGACTGTCTTGGCGCTGGCGTGGCACGGTGCACTTGTTGCATTCCGCTACCAGCTTATCCTCGACTCTTTGGATAATTATTTCGTGGAAACGAATTAATTTATTCTCGCTATTAAATTAGTCTCGGTACAATTTATAGTTGATTATCTCTGATCTGTGTTTTACATGATTTTATGAAGTGATAATAGGGTTTTCCATAATAACCCTACATTATTAATTAACTTCCTTCCTACATATACATAATCACACTAATATAATGTTAAAAAAGTAAACGATCGTTGTTTGTTGTCGATGTAAAAAAGATGAATAAATAAAATAGATAACTACTGCTTCTTTGATACGAATTTTGGGAGGAAATTTAAAAAGAAATACCCATTACCCTTTAGAATGTCGTTGGCGTCATCAACGCAAACTGCCTTTAGCCTATCGACAATCAGCCTGATCTGATTCTTGTACCGATGGCAGCTCTTTGAAAGTTTGCCAACGCGTTCCTGTATAATGTATAACAATGTTAATTATTTGCCAGCCATTTCATGTAAGCAAAATTTCGATAGCCAAAGCCGAAATATCACCAAATACAGATAATATTAAATGACGCCAATTTTTAATCACAACATTTTTATCTACATTTTTTTAATATTGATTTTATAACATACAAAAGACGTTAAAATAAAAGGTCATAAGTAATAGTTTACTTGAAAATAAAACCAGTTTTGATAACATTATGTGGCTCTGACAAAAGCCGTAGTTAGGCTATTTTGTGACTCTGAAAAGAGCCTTAATTAAATTATGTGACTGACAAAAACCTTACAATAGTTTATGTCTCTGATAAGAGCCGTAGTTACACTGTTTTGTAACTCTTATTAGAGCTTTAGTTACGTTGTTTTCGTGGCTCTGACAAGAGCCGTAGTTCCACTGTTTTGTGACTCTGACAACAGCCTTAGTTATACTATTTTGTGGCTCTGACAGGAGCTATAGTTACACTGTTTTGTAACTCTTATTAGATTTCTAGTTAAGCTGTTTTCGTTGCTCTGACAAAAGTCGTTAATACATTGTTTTTTTAGCTCTGAGAAGAGCCTTATGGCCCGGCTACACGCTCCGTCTTGCCTGTGAGCATTCCTGCACAAACCGGTTTGCACAGGTAAGCGCGGGCATGTTGGACGGCAAGACGGTACCTCGCGCAGGCGACTTGCGTAATCGTTGACGTGCTGAAAATTGGACTGCGCGGGCTTGGTTTGCACGGTTTTGTCTGCGAGCTTACTTGAGCGTATGGCTGGTTTTCAAGTCGCGCTTCAGTCCTTCTAAACTGTTTTTGACGACACATGTCATGTTGTAGTCACACAGTTTTGTGGCACTAACAAGAGTCTTAGTTACACTGTAATATGGCTCTGAAAAGAGCCGTAGTTACACTGTTCTGTGGCTCTAACAAGAGCATTAGTTACGCTATATTGTGGCTCTGAGAAGAACCGTAATTACACTGGTGGCTCCGACAAGAGCCGTAGTTACACTATTTTGAGACTCACGAGTAGTAAATTAATTAAACTGTTTTATGGCCCCGACACAAGTTTTAGTTACACCGTTTTGTAGGTTTGATAAGAGCCGTATTTAAACTGTTTACTATTTGTTTCAAATTTGTAACCATTTATTTAACTATTAATAAGTAATCAGATTACAGTTCAATTAAACTAGAGATGATCTTTTATATTTAATGATTGATGATGTTATTTTACATTTAACTCTGTAAAATCTAACCTATATACTCAAGTGAGATCCACTTTTAATACTAAATATTGTACTGTATATCGCTTGCAATATTAAATTCCTTATTATGAAGTTAAATTACTTTTAGTCTGAATAATTTTTAAAACACGTGAATAATAATAGCAGCAAGTAACTAATTAGACAACATATTTATAATTAAGTATGTGGGGTGTATGATTAGTTTTCAATTAAAAAAATAATTCAACTATACTACTAAAAGCTTATTTTTTTAATAAACCTTAATTTAAGACTTTTGTAATATAGGTACCTGTTGCTATCCTTTTGAGCCTCGTAAGCAGTCGCTAGATCCCCATCTTCGTTGATAATGTTCACGTCCGAACCGTAATTTGACGACGCAAGCGACTTTAAGTTTACCATCTGTGGAAACGTACAAATCTAATTAAGGTGTGTTTTAAGGTGTGGTTGTGCGGCTGACCGCTAGAGATCTTAGGGGTGACGGGATTAGTGCACGCAATTGAGGGAGGGCGGGAGGTGCTCTTCAAACTAGGTAAGACACATCATTTTAGTTAATTGAGCGGATGGTTGCAAAGTAACTATTAACATCTTTGTTAATATTATCGGGCTACCTATTCGATTATGGATAATTGCTAGGTTATAACATACTATGTTATCAACTGCATAGTTTGCCTAAGTTTAAGTGTCCAAACCTTTGAGGATTAAACCAATTGTTTTAATACCATTGGTTTAATACTCAAAAGTACCCACCATACCAGTAACAAATAAGGACAGATATAGATATAGCCATCGCGCAAATTTGCGCTGTATTCTCTCTATCATCAAAATATATTTCTCCACATAGGGATTCCATACAATCTCAAAAAAATTTGTTGCTGTGTCTGTTGCCGATGTGATGCTTAAGGGGATGAAATTTTTCATCCCATCATCTGTAGTGCCTATCGGTGGCAGATCCCGGCTTTGGTTTGGACGCTCCTACAAAATTACATCGTAGCAAAAGCAAGTCTTACAAGGCCTAAGTTGATGCACCGACGTCCCGGGATGCAAGCACTAGTGCACTCAAAAAGAAGTAAATCTTTGTCTCAAAGTCCGTCAAAAAAGTAATCGCTAGGGCAAAGTCGGAGCACATTGGAAGAATTGGCGAGAAATTAGTTCACCTTCTTTCGTGAACTCGTGCGTTCTGATCCCTAGCTAAGGCCGCCCAAGGAAATTTCTGTAAGCTGTCATTACCATCTTTGTGCGCGAAATATGCTGCAAAGAAGAAAGCTGATATATTTGGTTTTCTTTCTGCGTCCAACCCGACTCGACGACGGGGGAACATACCGCTGACCATCAAGCGGTGTGAGTACTTCATGCCGGATGTGCTGTTTACACAGCGCTCGGTGCGCAATACACTCTTGTCTCCAGACGTCAACAAGTGGGCCTGATGGAATGCCACTAATGTGCTGAAGACCAGTGTGCTCCAGAGTTGGCACCCGTTCCTACGTGTTTTTTTTCTGTTGCGTTTCCGGTTCTCTTACTCTTTAGGCGTCGTTTCGGGCTCATTGAAAACAGTCTGTAGTCTATTGAAACAGGCCTATCGCTATTACCTCTGTTTGCGCCCGATTTGAGCGAGGTACCGGTTGATAGCGGGCGCGCGGGGGGAGAAATTCTTGTCGCAAACTGCGGCCGCGCCGCTCAGCCAGTCAGTTGGTTTGAAGCTGCGCCGGCAGCGCCGCATCTGGACCAAATTGCGCTCGCGACGGAACCTTGAGTTAAATCGAAATCGTTATAAGCGCTTGACGACCGCCATTGTTTTAGTTTAGTTTCGATAATATACTTGATAACGAGGCCTTTCTTTGAGATAGAGTGATTGATTTAACTTCGCTTGTTATTAATTTGTGTCGAGGAATTTTATAGGCGGCATTTTAATTTCGAACTTAATAATCTGAACTGTTATTGACATGGAGGTGTAACTTACGTGGCATTTTATATAGTACGAAGTGAATTCGCTTATTCGATTGAATTCTAAACTTTGACTATATATCAACTTAGACTATAGTTCTGTGCTAAGTGAAATGAGACTGGAGTTCGGCGCCTAGAAGTGAGGGCGCCTTTTGGAGCGATGCAGAGACGGCGGGTTGCCTACCTACCTTGGTGGAGTCTGCTAATCACTCACTACACACCGTTCTTTCATATACACACCCACACTATCTTCACACCACGCTAACGACGCCTTGGAGTCTAACCCACTCCGGAACTAGGTAAGTTCCGTTTACATGCTAGCCACTATATAATAATTTTTCATAAGCCATTGGGCTCGTCCCTTAGTTGCTCGTCGAGCTGGTTATTCAAGGGCCCTAACCGGGTCGACCCAAGTCTGGGCAACTCTGGGCCGTAACACTTTCTTTATTTGAAAACTGTGCTTCTCACGTGGTTTAAATTTAATCAAGATCTTACAAGTAGTTTTTAAGTCGTCCTTAATAATGCGTATTTAATTGACTTCGACTACAATGGTAATGTTCTCATTTTGTTTGTATTGAAGTTGGGTGTACAAAATTTTTAACATTACCACTTGTTTCCTCATAACTCCTGAGAGTGACTATGGCTCTATGGTGTGCAGAAATACAGAATTGTGTTACCTATACCGGATTATTCGTGAGCTCTTAACTTTTCATTTACTTGAAGAATGAATTTTGTTATGTTATGTCTGTAGTAGTGTTGGTTTACACTTACGACTGGCTGTAATAAGCAAAATATCGTTGCTAAACCTTTTAAAATACCTCAATATTGTTCCTAATCTTATATTAAAATAGAAGAATAAAAATTCTCCGTAAATAATTACTATTTGATTTACAATATACTTGGTTAAATGGAACTGTATATTTCTTTTTTACTTGCAAGTCACTTATATTTACACAAAGTCATTTACACAAATTCGATGAGTCAGCAGCGTCATACCACCTTTAAGCAATAAAAAAGCATTTTCATCGTGTCAGCTCACGAATTAAACGTAATGACCCACTTACTTATACACTTGCTCTTTAACTTTTAACCTTTGTTACTGACATTTCAGTGTAGAAGGGAATTTATTTCATCTAGTTTTCTAACAAATGAATCGTTTTTGTTCTTACTGCTCTATTTAACGGCAATACTCCTTAGCGCTTTCACTAAGTTAAGTTTCACTGAGTTGAGTTTCGCAAACTATTCCTACTGCAAGAAACATTTACCATTTACCAAATATAACCAGAATACCTAATGAAGCAGTACTGGATCGTGAACTCTGAACTCCATTGTTCCATATAGCTATTTATGTTTCATGAAATTAATTAATCACTAGCTTTAAACTACTAATGGAAGCATCAGCGAATGTTCTAAGTATTATTAAATGGAGAGGATAAGCGATTGACACTACGTGCTTTGAAACAGGCGTCAATAGATTTAAATTTCTATTAACATTCTAGCTTTTTGATTTACCGTTCAAGTAAAACATTCTTTGTGATATCTTGGTAGTATTGGAAAAATAATAAAAAATAATTTTAATCATATTCTCTTGTTGTTCAGGCTTTGTTTATTTATCATTATTATAACACAAGCAGAAGTAGAACAATCACCTTTTCGAAAATTTTCACGTGGTGGAGCCATGCTGCAGCCACATTAGTAGAATAGTTGTGGCACGCTCAACCGGGAAGAACCATGCTCTCACAGAATATCAGCGTAAAACAGCAGCTTAAGGCTGCTACGTTTTGTGTGGTGAGTGTAGAAAATCAGAAACTCTTTTTACTGGAAGCGAGGCATTCCATCTTAGTCCTCGTGCATGACAACTGACAACGCATCTACATTTGATTCGTAGTCGATTTGTACGCTTCCACAGCTGCTTCCGGGTCTTCAACCCGTTGACCGCGTAATAAATCTTTCATTGTAGGGAATGTAAAGAAATTGTTTGGGCTCAGGTCGGGACTGTACGGAGGATGGCTCATCAGCTCAATACTTTCCTGCTTTAAAAAATTATTTTTCTTCCGATCCGTACGGGAGCTCGCATTATCGTGATGTGAGATGATGCGACGTTTCAGGTTATTTTTTCGGAGTTCGGCTATCATTTCTGGCAAACAAACCGTGATATACCACTCAACGGTAACCTTTCTGCGTTCCTGTAAAGGAAATGCCACTTTTTCGAGACAAACGTAGCGACCATTTTCTTTGACACGCTGCGGGAACGAACCACTTTTTTATACCACATAAAGTCTATAACTGCAACATGTTCCTAGTTTTCCTTCACTAATTTCTTTCTTATTACGAGGGTGGATTGAAAAGTACTCGGCCTAACACAGATCCATTCAATTCTAAAAATCAAATCTACTCACATTATTTAG
>DWHP01007919.1:0-10758 GCA_018247895.1 Parnassius honrathi | reverse complement strand
TGGCCCGGTTACGAACCCATTCATTCTCATAACAGGCACAAGTAAAACGATAAACTGTGAACCCATCCATTCTCACAGATATCCATGCTCAACACTTATGTCGTTCTAGATCTTAATCATATCAATCTCAGTTTTCTATTCATCTATCCATCCATATTAGGGTGTATTTAACTATATACATCATTTAGTTTTCCGAATGAGTCCCATTAGTAAATCCATCCATTCTTACGAACGGGACACATTTAACTAACGAACACAGTGTAGAACATTTCACTGGCCCGGTTACGAACCCATTCATTCTCATAACAGGCACAAGTAAAACGATAAACTGTGAACCCATCCATTCTCACAATAAATAAAAAGATATCCATGCTCAACACCTATGTCGTTCTAGATCTTAATCATATCAATCCTAGTTTTCTATTCATCTATCTATATATATATTAGGGTGTACTGATTTAACTATATACATCATTACTATTGTAGTTTATTATTAACGTAAAACTTAGAAGGAACTAGGTAAAACTGTTAATAACATGGTTCAAAACTGTGCATTTATGGATTGCTTAGATGTAATTTTATAAACTGAGATAACAATTTAAAATAAACAATTCAAAGAATTGCTTGGTTTTATTAGTTATCAATATTACTATCATGATTACCATCATCATTGGACGCTTCTGATATATTAACATCTAAAGCGGTAACATTGAACCAAGGCGACATTCGGTCAGCGGCTACAGTCGTTTGTCGTTTGTTTTTGGTACTCGTTAGTCCTGCAATAGTTGCTACCCTGTATCTATCATTTCCCAATATACTGATATATCCCGATATGAAAAATTGTTATAATCTTACTGTTTATCATTGCAGATTATGCTTGCCGCTCCATAAATATGAATATTGGTGGCAAATACAACCTTAATGGCGGTTTTGTTTTGTATATACATTTCCGAAAAGGGCATTTCTTGATTAGTATCCAAGAAGCAAAGCTTATCTGCGGTCTTATAAACAGCGACATGCGACTGCTCAGTAAATGACTGTCCTAATAGGAATGGTAATTCCAAATATTGATCGTCAACAATATGACACGCGACGTTAGCGTGGACTCCATCTACAAACAAGTTAACGGTGACACTCCCTAAAGTGCGCACTAAATCGTTTCCAAAACCTCTCAATAATGTGGATTTACTATCAGGAAACAGTCCCAAATTGAATGCATTCGATTTCCTTATTAACGATACCTCGCTTCTGAAATCCACAAATCCCTTTTCCGCAGATTCGTTTACAAAAACGTATCTATAAAACTTACTAGCTTGGGTTTTGATTTGATATGCGCAAGGTTTTGTGAACAGTGTCACTTTTATCGTCGTTAATTATAGCGTAACTATTTTCTGTTTTATGACCCATTTTATTGCATTTACCGCATTTTATAATTGGCTTGGGGCATTTTAAGAATGGATGCTCCATTTTCTTGCAATTATAACACTACACATTATTATTTTGAGCAAAGTTACTTTTGTTTGCAATTTTAATATCATTATTAACACTAATAACATTTATATTAATACCAGACCAAAATTTGTGGTAAGTTCGTTCAAAATGTTGATCGAGTTCTTTATTACCCATTGAAAATTGGAGCAGCTGTTCCAGATGTGAACAACGTAGAGTGGTAGCGCTTGATTTCATTATTTTGTCTGTTTAGCCTTGTATAATGCAATCAACAGCACGTTTTCTTTCAATGTCGCATGTCGCATTGGTTCAAAAGTACCAGTTTATCATAATAATATACTTCAATAGGTTCGTTAAACTTGCTATTTCGTTTCAACATATCTTCCAGAGCTTGGTCATAGTGATATTCATGTGGAAAAGCATTTATTACCCTCTCTTGCCAATCATTCCAATTATAAAGAATTGAAGGTAAACTCTCGTACCAGATCTTGGCCAAACACTGGAGCTTTTGCATGGCGTAATGGATTGTTGTTTTGTCATCCCACCCGAAGACCGTCGCGACCTCGTTTACTTTATTTAACCACATATCTATTAGTTGATTTTTCGACGATGAATCAAAATCAGGTAAAATGTTTTAACAGCTACTAGAACGAATAGGTGCAACCGTGGCCGATGTCAACGGCTGTGACTGTAAGTTTTTAAGTGATTTAAGAATATTAGCTACATCTTTAGTCGAGAACGAAGGGCTGGAAGATCGTTCGCCATTTTCTAGAATTTTCCTTCTCTTGGGGTGGTCATCCACCCCTCGGTCGAGTGTCCTACTTCTAGAAGGTATATAACGTCTGGTGGTTGCGTCACGCCCCGAAATATAGGAATCATGACGCGCGAAATCATGATGTTTACTTACGCTGCATAGCATTCACTACGCTCCACAATTAGGTCGTTCTGGAGATTTTGTAGCCGCCCCCGTTCGTGAGCTAGCTCTCGTTCTACTGCTTGGAGTGGCTTGCGTTCGTGAAAACTCCTAATGCTGTTGCATCGGGTGTGGCTACGACTGCTTCAGGTTCTATCATCAGCCCTTAGTCGTTTGGACTCCCCATGATCCGTCTCCAAGCGTCGAGTATGCGTTTGTCTTCCCTCTGCATTTTTTTCTGTAACTTGGAAACAAAATCCATTTCATTTTCTTTTTTATTTATTATATTTGATATTATAATTGAATACATTCAATGACTTGTGACATTTGTTAAGTAGGTATCTAGGAAACGGCTTATACTATCTCAAAAATAACGAAATTTTTGCTTCCCCTTGTACCCCAGCACTACTGTGATATCCAGCAATGGTAATCTTACTTGGTGCTTGAGATACCATATAAGGTAGCACCGTATTCACATTTAACCTATGATTAATATTTTATTATTAAGTTACGATAAGAAAGAGTACAGACATGTCCTCTTTGTTTTATTTACGTGCAATATTGCCTTTTGCAAATTTTTCTTTGCATATCTGATTAGAAATTAGAACACGAAAATATAAGAAGTACTCAAAAGAGCAAATAACTAGGTACAGTACAACCTTGATAACTTAATAACCACTTTAAATTCATAAAATTTTGTGTCCACTTGAAGTCCGAAACCCCCTTTTCTTAAAATACAAACCCTCTTTAACTTAAACGAGTAATTTGGGCATCGCACCTCGGTAACTCAAAGTTGTAACGAAGACGACCTTTGCAACTTCAATCATCCATCAATCATCATCAGTCATTTTAAATGAATATGCGAACGACAAAAGTTCCTTTTATTTTTTACCATTTTTTATTACCTACACGCGTTTATCGAATGGCTTCAAATGTAAACAACACAAGTCCTTAGTTTATTGCTTACATTTACATTTGATGATTCCCAAGCAAAGCTCATAAGCGAACCTCTGTAAGTACAAACATAAAGAAATAAAAACTCCTTAACTTAAACACTTAGCAAGTAAAAACCTCAATAACTCAAATTATTTAACGTTTCCCTCGGTCTTTATCTTATCCAGGCTTTACCGTACATAAGTTAAAACTTATAATTTTCCATTCTTGTCGTTTCCCTATACTTTTAATTAATTTATTAAGAGATTTTAGCAATTTTAAAGCCTAAGGGCGTTCTTTCTTTTTATTACCCTTTTAGAAACAGTTCATAAGTAACAAAGGAGGGTATAAAAAAAAACGGATACATGCTGCTTTTGAAATATAATAAAACACTCTCCGATTACCGCTCAGTGCTCACTCTTTTATTGTGCCCTGAGGCTTACACTTATTTGGTCTTATTCTATGCTTAGTAATCGACACAACCGTCTTCCTCCGCTCCTCCTTAATTTGTGCCGTCTTTGCCTCGTGCAACTGACCTCATGCCTTCCCCTACTAAAGTGCTGCTATTCTAATAAAATAAATTTACCAATAAAAAGTCAATTGTTTAAACAAACTATATTAAATAAACTTATATTCTTATTAAATTAACCAAGTGAAAACCTAATATAAGGTAATGTTTTCTTAAATTTACGCGAACACTTCACAGTGAATAAAACTATATATACGGATTTTATCGCGTTTAATTAACTTATTTTTAATTCCCTACGTTTCGGGTCCTTTACAGTCACTCCCGTAACAACGAGTGCTGTAAAGCTCCCAAAACGTCGGGAATTAAAAAATAAATTAAAATAAGTAAATTGAACGCGATAAAATCCGTATTTATAGTTTTATTCAATATTGTAAGGTACCTGAGGACAATATGGTCACACCGCCTCTATGGTAACACCTTTGCCGCCCTATAAAACCAAAACTAGGAGTAGGACAGAGACAAAAATACTAAGTCGTATACTGTATTGTATATTAAGAAAAAATTGCAAACAAGCTTTGGAAATAATTACGAAACTTCGAAAAATCAAGCTAAAAAGACTAATTACACTACACAATACAAAAATCGACTAAATATTTAATATAATGTCAACTGTCAAAATGGCGTCATTGAAACAGCGCACTTTTGACCCTTTAATATTTGAATGACTGATGAAGAGCTATCGTATCACAGAGTCATCTATGCAGACGCGGCTGTAATTTTCGAGTTATAAGAAAGTGACTATATTAACCGGACGTCCATATAACCATCACGTATTATAGTGGGTCTCTGTACTCTTCAGACCGTTATGTAAGCATTGATATTTAGTGGCAAAAATAGATGCGAGGTTGGCACCTACCCAGACGGTTGTTAAAAAAGCAGTTCTATCACCTTGTGGAAATGGCAGTAAAGTTTTCTGTTTTTTTTATAGGATAGGGTGACAAGCGATCACGCGGTCCAGTCCACTTGATGGTAAGTGGTTGCTGTGTCCCATAGACATCTACATCTATCCTCGATTACGAATCAAAATGCAGATGCGTTGTCACTCGTGAGAAATAAGATGGAATGCCTAGTTTACAGTACAAAGGGTCTTCGGTTCTTTACACTCACCATATGAAACACGGCAGCATTAAGCTACTGTTTTATGCTGGTATTCTGTGGGAGCGTGATCCTTCCCCAATCGAGCCGACCTATTTGTGCTAAAACTATACTACTAAGTATAGATGTCTCTACCAAGTATGTTTATTTAATACCTACAGGTTTTTATTTATAAAATTAAAGTAGTAGGTGGCTACTGCAAACCAGTCACTTAGGAGCACCAAGATGGTGTGCCCCATAGTATGAAATTTTTAGGTATTCGGCAGTGAAGGAAAACATCGCGGGTAAACTTGCATGTCTGAGAAGTAAAAAAAATATCTTAACGACATGTGTATGCTAACACTCACTGGGGCAGCGCGTTGCGCACTTCCTTTCCCCAAATTCCTTGGTTAAGAGGTTGGTAAATACCCCGACGGACTTCCAGGCAGAAAGGTAGTAATGCCGTCTAATAAAATCTAGTATGTTACGTAAAAAAACATTGCTTAGCACATTTAATATTCTGCGTTTGCATTAGAGGGTCTTTTCCTATTATTTAAAAAAAATCTAATATAAACCACCATTTATTATTAAGTTTTGCTAGCATTTTAAAAATGTAATTAAATTTTTTGAGTCTGTTATAACGAGCCCTTGAGTGACTTTTAAGGTTGAGTTTATTTCTGAGGGCAAAGAACCCGTAATTCAATTTGCTTTTATACTCTTTAATTTAATTAACCTTTTTCATAACTCTAAAATATGATTTTATGTAAATGAAAGTTGCCTGTCTTGAAAACCATATATTATTCCCTCTGGTCGTGTAAAGACTAGATTGTATATACTGGATTATACTTATGTAGTTATCAATTTCAAACAAACAATGTAAATTATACAAGTGGAAAGCGGAGAGTTTTCCAGTAAATAATTATTTTAGTTACTTGGCCAATTTCTCATTCAATTTCAAATATATTTAGCAAACGTAAATAGGTTGTCCTTATTTGCAGTATTTACCACGCCAGGCAATGCATTTTATTATTATTTTTATTGAGCTATTTTCAGAGAGTTGTTACTGCACATCTCCTATTTCACTTACGGCTGCTTTATAGCTTTCAGTAAATACATTGAACAGCTTGGGTAGAATGCTATCTTTTGCTTTAACCTACATAAACCACTAAAAGGAGTGGTTTAACAATAACAAAAACAATATTCTGACTGGTATGGTTGCATGTTCTAGTACATAGAGCACACGACTCATTATACATTTCTACCTAGTCTCTCTAATCAGATTAGATGCAGTGAGGGTTGTTGCGTAAGCTTATATTCTTAACCGTTGGCTTATATTTTATTTTCGTTCGCTACTATATTACTAACCGTTTTTGGGACTTCGTCCGCGTAGAAATTGTTAAGATTGTAGGTTTTAATTCTTTATTGCGCGGAACCCTAATTCTATTTTTAAAACGAAAAGCCATTGAAAGTTCCGTCAATTGGTCCAGCCGTTTCGGAGATTAGCCATTTCGTATGGTGAGTGCAGAGAACCGGAGACCCTTATTACCGGAAACTAGGCATTCCATCTTATTTCTCACGGGTGACAAGGCATTTTCTTTTTGATTTGTAATCGGGTATAGATGTAGATGTCTATGGACCACAGCAACTCCTTACCATCAGGTGGACTGTAGGCTCGTTTGTCACCCAACCCTATAAAAAAAAAAAAAAAAAACAGATATACAGACAGACAGATAGACACACAAAAGGACAGACAGACATACAAAACTTATAAAAAGTGTTCGTTTTTTTGTTATATGTACCGTATATTTTATATGCATTTAGTAAAAGGCTTTTGACATAACAGACACTTCAATTTTTTATGTGTGTATATGCAAGGATATTTAGGGTATATTTTATATGTATATGCGAACGAAAACGATTGGTTGGGAGATATATATTTTTATTTGGATTTTAGGAGAATTTACGGCCAGTTATAAATGTATGAATAATAAAAATAAATGTACTGAAGGCCAATTAAATGTTCCCACTTATAAATAAAGAACAGAGATAAATTGCACAAGTAACGTAGACGAAAACTGGATTACACTTTAACAGATGATTTCAGAAGTAAAATGAAATTAATAACAATGCATGTAATACACATCAGTAAACGAAAAGATTATCACTCAGTAGACGTTTAAGTTGCCCCTCTAGAGGTATTAATTAAGTCTACATTATGTATTTTTGGCTTATTAATGGCTTAGTAAAATCTATAATTTTTTTTCGACCCACGAGTGTCGTACGATACGACGTTGGAAAATGCCGTTAAAACCTTATGAATTGAATGTGATAAATGGCAATATAAACTAAGTGAGATTTAACTAAACATTTATTTAATATATTAAGGGTGACAAACGAGCACACAGTCCACCTGATGGTAAAAGAATGATGTAACCCATAGACATGTACAAGACCTCGATTAAGATTCAAAACGCAGATGCGTTTTCGCCCATGAGGACTAAGATGGTATGCCTTGTTTCCAGTAAAATATGGTCTCCGGATCTCTACACTCACTATATGAAACACAGCTGTTCCAGTTTCGTTAGTTAAAAAATAACTACTTCTAGCGGTGTTGTATAAATGATATCAATGTAATTTTAAAGTAAATTCGAAAATGTTTTTTATAAAAATGTTATTCATAACATTCTAATTTTTAATCAGGCTTATATATTATTAAATAATGCGTGGCTGCATGCGTGCGTACTTGCGTGCGCGCGTATTGCGCGCGCGCCTTTGTGAGTGTGTGTGTGTGTGTGTGTGTGTGTGTGTGTGTGTGTGTGTGTGTGTTGTTTACTAATTTTCCGGTTAGTTGGTAGCCGTACCCAAACTCACAGAGCAAGAATTAATGAAGAATAAAGTTTGTAACCTCGATTTACCCAGAATGTAGCGTGACCAAAATACAAAGAGAAACTAAGTAATTTAAAAAGTTTAAATTTACACCACAAGCGTGATATTTTTTGCGTGTCAGATCGTGATCAAAATTTGACGAATAAACTCACTTGTTTAGACTGACATTGTCTTTATGTAACTTGTGGCCATTATAAACAACGCGTTTCCGTAATCTCAGAAACAAAACTTGCATGCAAAAAAAAAATTAGTAACTTTATTTTTTGTTTAAAGGATAATAACTAAAGTATATTTATTGGTGTTTTTAAATTTGCTATAACTATTAAGAGGCAAGTTTTCTATCGTCAGATAAAAGTTATCGATCAAATTAATTATAACCTGACCGAATATCATCAATATTATCGTTATAGCCCTTCAATAGTCCTGAACATAGGCCTACCTGATGGAATGCCACAAAGCACCTGAGCCACCTGCACCCATCGATTTCCCGCCTCACACTTTGCCTACCGGTACCAGGCTGCCACTCAAGAACCTTTCTTCCCCATTGATCGGTCCATTGCCACTTCAGCTTACTAATTTGTTGGGCTACATAGGCTATGTACTCTGTTTATACTGCGGATATACTCATTTCTAGGTTTATCACGCAGAGAAACTCCGTGCATAGCTCTCTCAACAGCTCGCTGATCGACCCATACGGCCAGCAGTGACTTCTTAAATACGTAGGTCATCATTATCAACCTAACTGAATATAAAAGTGAAAATAAAAAAAACTTTTGTATTCATACATGTTAAATTATGTCTATTAATTTCCCTACTAGGAAATACAAAAAAAAAACACATTCTATGTTCAACACTCGGCACTTATGATTGACTATACATAATTGTCATAATTGCCAAAACCCAACTGTCCTTGTTACTATTATATCCGTTTCTTTAATATTTAAACCAAAGTAAAATGCATGAGGGACTTTTATACGAGTATGTAGTACAGACTTTCACTACGAAAAACTTGCGTAAGGGTCTCTTGTGTACAATTTCTCCAAGTTTGCGTTTATACATGTTAACGTTGTTAGATATGCTAACAGATGAGTAAGGTATTTAAGTGTGTGTATGTGGACTTAGTTAAATAAACATTGAGTATACACACGTATAGTCCGTATGTATAAAAAATGGAATTATAAATGGCGGCACATTGACCCCGTACCATCAACTTTTTTATAAATATATCAATATCGGAGTTTTATATATAAGTTAAGATATATCGAAATTCCGATATATCTTAACTTATTTAACTGATCAGTTGAACTAACCGTGCGTTTCGTCCATATCTCTGTATTTGTTTGTAAAGTTTTGCTACAATCTGTTCAGACATTCCGAAGATTAGCACCGACAAACAGATAAAATTAAAACTATCATTAACATTAACAAAAAAAAATAATTATGAAGGAAATTCTCAGAATGCGTTATAGCTCACAAATTAGCGAAACTGGACTGATTTTTTGGCAGTTTATGGCATTTTGTTGTTATTGATTCCAATTACAAGTTGGACTACAGCCTTGCAGCCTTTACCGGCGGGTGTGAGTATATACAGAAGCGACGCCATTTTAAATCCCATTCTTAAGCCGCACCGTATATATTTATTAACCGAGTTAAAAAAGAACGAGAAAGTTATATTTTTTTTATTTACGTGGTAGAGCCATGCTGCAGCTATATTTAAGGGTGACAACGCATTTGCATTCTGATTCTTAACTGAGGGTAGTTGAAGATGTTTACTACTTTTATTCTGCTTTGTTTTTTAAGTATGTTTAACGGTTTCAATGATTATTTTTCGTTTAACTCTTACACAGCCATCACACAGCAAATTATTTAGTCTTGTATTACTGAGGCTTTCAATTAACTACGGTGTTGTTGCAGCTATACTGTAATATTATGGTAGCCATAAAAATTCTAAATATTTAATAGACGGTGGGCTCTATTCATGCGCGAGTGACGCCGTTGGAATAACCGCCCTTTCACCTATATCTCCCGGCAAACAGCAATGCACCCACCGCGCTTTGTTTTTTTTTTTAAATTATTATCAGCTTCTACACTGAATACCAAATGCTGCTCAAAATAATAAAAGAAACTTTGTAGCCAGACATGCGTCCAATGATTCAATGTACAGGGAAAGCTTCTGTTTGTTCAATTTTTGTCATCTGATAGGTTGTAATCATAATTAGTTAATATAAAAGTTTATTAACTTTTTATGTTTTTTGGGTTTAGTTAGGTAGTTCAGTTAATATTTACATTGATTTTGTTAAATAACAATGTTGCATGCACAATTTAATAAATAATAAATTTATTGACACTTTGAAGGTTTTGAAAGCGATCTAGTAACGTTACAATTTTATTATTTTTATTACATTTTCCCACGCAATGATTTTAGATAGATGACTATGACATCATTGTAGTATATTATGTACAGTATAATATAATTATAGTTTAGTTATAGCATGGTATAATTACTTTTTTAAACTCATGTTTGAGTGATTAACTTGCATGCAGTGCTATAACGAGTAACAAAAATATAAAAACAACTTTTTTGTAGAAGTGAGCGTTTGGCACAATATACCGATATCTTCGAGTAACAACGCAACACTGAGAGTCGCGCGGGTTCGAATCCAGAATGGAATATGTAAAAAATGGGATCTCTAGCGGAGTCCAGGCTCTGTTAATTAGAGTAAATATGATTGCTCTCTGGTTATTGCGATGTACAAGGGAGGTTAAGCTCACTGTATTGAGAGCGTTTTGCAAGTCTTTCTACACGTGCAGCCTGTGAAGAGAATACACGCAATGGGCCTATGGAGTCCTTTGGATCCTGTATAACAAGGCGTTCCGATTGCTGACGGGGCTGTCCCGTCGCTGCAGCGTATCAGCGATATTTGCCCAAGCACATGAAGATTGTTTCTACACAATTCCACGCGTAAAGCCAGGC
>DWHP01007918.1:0-10758 GCA_018247895.1 Parnassius honrathi | reverse complement strand
TAATAGGGTTGTAGCACGAATGAGTTGGCTCGACCGGGGCAGGACTACGCTCTCACAGGATATCAGAGTGAAATAACAGCGTTTCGTATGGTGAGTGTAGATAACCGGAGACCCCTTATACAGGAAACGAGGCATTCCATCTTAGTCCTCACGGGTGACAACGTATCTGCATTTTGATTCTTTATTGAGGATAAATATGTATATGTCCATGGGCCACACATTATCCACTTACCATCAGGTAGACTGTGTCCTCGTTTGTCATCCTATACTATAAAAAATATATTTAAAAAATTGCCTTAATGCATTTCGTTCCTCTCAGTTGGAAATTAATTGGAATCACAATTGTGTTTATTATGAATTTTCTTAGTGTAACGCCAAAATATTTTTATACGACTTAAAATTATTTTTTAGTTAAGACAAAGTCATCTAAAACGAACACACCTAAATCTAATCAAAATTTGATATGTCTACTATGTAGGATTTCACAAGCGTTTCTTTTTTCGAAAATTAATTTTAATATATTAAATGTTAATGTTATTAGCTTTAAATAAATAAACATAGAAACCATCCTGAATACACATAAATGATAAGTAATGGTTACATAACGTAATGTCATTGTAATTTATACATATTTAATACATATAATTACGATCCGTTACAACTGACCTGAATTGACACTGAATTCAGTCTTATTTTCTAATCTTAAGAGGTAGTATATTTAAACAAGAAATATAATTTCAACAAAGACAGACACCGGAAATATTATATTTCTGAAGAAATATATAATTCGTACTCGTTTAATTATTAAAAGTGAAAAAAAAACTAAGTCCATTGATATAGACAAATGGATTTAGAAATCGGTCCGCAAGTTGTTAATTTTTAAAATTGAACACTAAAACTCAAGTCAATATTGTCAAAAATAAAAATACTCATATTACCAATTTTATGGGTGAATCATTTTAAAAATGGTCCCATCTTGGACAACGTTTTTAATGCAAAATTCCAAACGTCTATCCATATGTGTTAACGAAATAAATAGACACATTGTGTTAATTTTTTAACAATTAAATCTACATTGATATTGTCTTGTTGTTTATCATCACTATTTGATATTTAACAATTCAATAGCAACTTTAAGTTTTACCAAAATTTTGACTTCGATTTTGTTTTTAATGCTTTACATATTTTTAAATTATGTAAGTAATAAAATCTGTTGGTAGTTAAAGAATAATAATTCAGGTAGAGTAAACATATATTATTGAAGCTATGCGCCGTGTAGGGGCGACGTAAGAGTATCCATTACCACATATTATCCCATGAGTGTCGTAAATTGCGACAGAAGGAAACTAAAACAGGAAATAGGTAACATCGTCTTTCTAATAGGAAAACAATAATAGTACAAAATTGAGATTGCCATCTCACCTGCCAAGGGAGGCATCTATGGCAAATTTCTCCCCCTTGAGGCAGTATTACGTTCAGTACTATACTTTTGACAAGCTTAGTAAATGAGTAAATTAATAGCTAAAAGCTGTGATGTTGATTTTGTATATAAAAAGCGCGCTTGTATTATATAGTATGTGGTCTTCATTTTTAAATGGATTCCATTTGTTCAGTTAACTCCAAAATAGGACTCTCGCTCAGTGGAAGCATATTTCCGGTAGGTGGTAGACTGTGTCCTTGCCAAGAAGGCTGAAACAAAAACATGTAGTATATATAATATTTAAATATAGACAAGGGAAAAATTAAGAATATTAGTGGGACTGTCTTCTTACGGAGTATATTTAAGACTAGGCACATAATGAACTTTTTTTGCTTTATTTAGAATAAAAACAATCTCCTTAGTCTGTTTCTGGCCGGAGGTCATAATTTGTCACGAAAACTTAGTACCACAGAGAAACACAGTTTTCCTATTGTGTTTGTAATATGTGGAACGATGTCTCGAAAATATTTATGTCTCAGAGTAAGGTAAGTTAGAAACAACTAAAGTATTTCTGAGTGTGAAAATAGTGTTATATCGGGCAAATGAACCCGCACAGCCGTTGTTTTATCACAACTGTTACATTCGCCTCAAAAGTTATTTATTACGAAAGCAGAAAATGAACTACTAATATTTTGGTTAAAAAAAATTGAAATTTAAAACGCTGTTGTCAAACGTTTTCTCACGTTATTTTATGAAGTAGAAATTAAAATTCTTCTCTCACATAAAATCTCGCACACATAACTCAGCGAATAATTACGTTAAGGGAGTCACAGACTACGCAGATACGATAAGATATCTGTTTCTAACGTGGTAGAGCTACGTTGCAGCTATATTATGGTTGTAGCTCGAATGGGTCGTCTTGACTGACAAAGAACCATGTTCTCACAGAATATTTCGTAATCGAAGAGTTCACGAGTCGACAAAGTACCTATATAAATTTTCACTTACCATCAGGTCGTTTGTCACCTTTAATCAATTAAAAAATGATATTTTGTGGATTTAATAACTTTTAATTGATCATACAGCTTAATACATTTAAGTGCAAATATCATCAACTCGTTATATATATCATATATAAATAACCATAAATTACATCTAATAAAAGACAAGTGTCAACTGTGTCTACAGACACTTTAAATCGATATGGTCGATAGATAGAATATAGATAGAGGTGGCCGTGGATTAATGTGGCCAACTAATTCACATAACATTTTAAATTAGCGAGTGTAAATGTACATACAACCTGCAGCTACGCTCAGATATTCTCTAATTTTTTTGTGGGTTTTGGAACAGGGATTTGCACGCCATGGTGCCTAATAATGGAAATCGTGCAGCAAGAAGATTAATTTGCCAGCTTCGGTCACGCCATTCGATTACAACGAGTGTCTTCAAGGCAAGAGTGAATTGGCTTTTGTTAAGTTATGTCGAAGCTTTTTACTATCTTCGTCTGTTACACCACTTATACAAGGATAATACGCAAGTACTGGCTTGTAATAGTTAAAACATCTGGTGGCGGATTTTACATTTTCTAGTAATAGGTACTTTTAATTTCTCAAATATGTGTTTGCCTCACAGTATTATCTTCAACGCCAAACTCTTGATAAATCTGCAATAAAATTGCAACCAGAACCACCAATTTATTTTTACAAACACAATATATAATAACAAAATAAGCCCGGCTGTTAGGCAACTATAAAATATTCACTGCTTTTATAAGATAGGGAGACAAACAAGCAAAAGTCCACCTGATGGTAAGTGTTTGCTGTGGCTCATAGACATCTACATCTATCCTCGATTACGAATCAAACTGCAGATGCGTTTCCATTAAAAAGGGTCTCCGGTTCTCTACACTCACCATACGAAACACAGAAGCGTTAAGCTACTATTTCACGCTGATATTCTATGAAAGCGTGGTTCTTCCCCGGTTGAGCCGAACCATTCGTGCAGCCCATACGACTAATATAGCTGCAGCATGGCTTTAACACCTATAATGGTAAATTGGGCTAACGACGAAATGGACCTATTATACACTCTGTATAGATTGATATTTGAGGTTACCAGTTTACATCACCGCTCATCATCAAATGGGATTGTGGTTAATCACTGACTTATAAAACCAGTGTGAAATAGCAGCTTGATGCTGCTGTGTTTCGTATGGTGAGTGTAGAGAACCGGAGACTTTTTAATAGGAAATGAGGCATTCCATCCTAGTCCTCGTCATTCTGATTTTTAATCGAGGGTAGATCTATTGGCCACAACGTCCACTTACCATCAGATGGATTGTGCACGTTTGTTACACTTATTCTTTAAAAAATAAGTGACAAACGAGCACACAGTCCACCTGGTACTGCCTCCTGAGGTGTGTAATATTTTCAATCTGACATAATATAAGAAACGGTTTGTTTTGTCTGCCGCTTGTGAAGGTTATGAGATTGTTTTTGGCCTTTGTCGGTGCCTTTACAACACCTACATACATATGCTGTAGGGGGTTCAACTTTTAGATGGAGAAAACATTGACAGTACAATTATTGTGAATCTAGTTAATGTTGCAATCCCATCCTGATTTTTTTAATGATACATAACAAAATTACTACTCAATGAGTTAAGTAATTTATCGCATTCTTTGTTTTTTTTTTTTGGTAATTCTTGACATTCTGAGGGATAAGTCGCGATTACGGTCATGATTACTATCATGGTCGCAATTATTAAACGCAAAAATTTGAATTTGCTATCAACTTCCTATATATATAGTCTCTGGTGAAAGAATTCACTATATCCTACCCAAGTAACACATAAAAACAGTATAACGGCCGACTTACAGCCTTTTGTGTATAGTTTTCTCATTTTGAGTTAGTTCTATAGTAGCATTATTTACGTTTATACGGCTACTGTAACGCTTATTTGGGAACAAATTATACGGTTTTATATCTTAAATAGGTTCGAAGTAGTTAATTGCATTACATGCGCATTATATTAGTTTTACTGTGGTAAAAGTAGTATCAATTGCATTAAAGCATTATTATGGTAAATGAAGTTGCCAATCGTATTAAAGAAACATTATCATGGTTAATAAAGTTGCCAATCGCATTGTACAAGCACAAATTATTACTATTATAATAACAAAATTATTGATAATGAAGATGTTATTTGCATTACAAAAGCATTATACTAGCATTAAAATGTAGTAAACGAATTATTGGAGCTCTTTAACAGTTCACAGTTAGAATTTAAATAAACCCTACTTCATTGCAAAAATATCTCAATTACGCGGTACTAACTTTTATGATACAATCAATGTTGTAATTTAACGACCTAATGTGTCTTCCAATATGATATATGGACGAAAGAAGACGGTCAAAACTGAATGATTGACACGACCATATTTGTTTGCATCAAGACAAAATTTATAAAGCTTTAGACTCTTTTGTAATTTCATGCTTTCAAATACTACTGCGCAATGTAGTTTACTGTAAATGTTTATATAAGAGTCATTAAAAACTTCACGCGCCTTCGATATTTTGTGTTTTTAATATAAAATGTTATATGAAGATATGTGTGAAATAAACAAAACAATTGTGTATTCTAAAGCCGGCAATACATGTTGGTCAAGCCTCACCCAACGCCAGCGTAGGCAAATTGATAAAAGGCGAGTGCTACAGTAAACATGTTGGTCAAGTTTGAAAGAGTATACATATTGACATGGCCGACTAAGCCCAGCAATACTTGTTGGCCAAGCACCAGTCAACGCGAGCGTAGGCAAATTTATTCAAGGCGAGTGGCAACTGGACTAACATGTGGACATGACTTGCCAAGTGTAAGCGAGCGCCTTTGATTTGTGCAGAAAAACCGACACTGTTCCGAAGTGAAACGAGTTGGATCGAGCGATCCCGAGTGAAAGCAAGGCACGCCTAACGAACCGTATACACGTTGGCACTCGCACGCTCTCGGCGAGCGACGACGAGTAATGGTGAGGCTTGACTAATTTGGTGTCTATACGTTGGTACTTGCCTTCGCACAACCAGCATGTATAGCCGGCTTTAGTATAGAACGAATTTTGCGGAATTAACATAATAGTATTGGTTGCGCAGTATTAAATTGTTATATCATTATTATATAGATCTATTGCTTTTATAAATAGGTCCGAATGATAACATTTTTTGGTTATAAAATATTTACAAAATGGTGTTGGTCTTTAGCAGCCCGGTGAGTACCTTAAAAAGGCTAATTAATACCGCCAGTTTATGAATATTCACACGTGAACAATAAGTAAGCCAGAAGCTAGACAAGACTTTTGATGAACCTCTGTAGGGCCGTTGCCTATAAAATAGTTTCATATGAGTTCATCGTATACTAGTAGACGGAAAGGGTGCCATTACTTGAATGCTACGCTAAAAAAATATTTGATTAACTAAACATGTGCATATGTTGTTCTTCCCCACAATATGGCCGATAAATAGTTTGACAAATACTGTAAAATAAATGGATTTACAGCTTTACGCATTACAATCTATTTGATTAAAGAGCTGTGAGCTGTACAACAGAACTCAGTTGATCTTTAAAAATGCAAGCATTACATTAATTCACATTTATGCTGTTCAGCAGTGCTAGGCTTTTACTTACCACTTAAAAGTGATTTACATAACAAAGGGTCTTAAAAACAGCTCAAAGATGTTTAACGGATTTACGGTGCGTGATAATGGTACAAGTTTATGCTATTAAGCAACATTAGGCATTATCTTACTACTGAAAGGCGATATTGTAGACCCTAAGGTACTAAAACAGCTGAAAACTGTATATCGGATTTACGTGGCATTATAATGGTTCATGTGTATGCTATAAACCAGCATTAAGCATTTGTTTACTACTTAAAAATAAAATGATTTAAATACACTAAAAACAGCTGAAAGCTGAACAGCTGTAATGTGCTTTGCTGCACTAAAACTAAGGGCTTTACAAAAGCTTTATGATATGTCATTATCCAACCGTTATACAGTGTATAGCATCAATATGGGTTTGAAATGCCAATATAAAGCATCAAGATGCTCGGTGTACTTATATAAGAGTTTATACCGACCTTTAAGTTCTACATAAGTTTACTAATAGTTGGTTAAAATGCTTTCTGTGTTACTTAGGTAGTTTCTTTATTCAGGCTTTGTTTCCGAAGTTTCGTAGTTAGTGCTTGGAGATAGGTCAAGCTATACTTATCTAGTACTTTAGGTACTTAGGTTTTAAGTAAGATTCTAAGAAATACTTAGGTTTGTGCGCATTCAATATGTAAGCTAAATGTTTACCACAAAACACTTAAAAACTTTTAGCACTCAATAAAGCTGTTCCAGTTACATTACGTATTTATTCTCAATAACAAGGGTGTAGATATCATCGCAAACATAATTACGCTGGTCAAGCGTGGCAACTATGGCAAACCCATGAAGCAATCTATGAGGAAGACCTATGTTCAGCAATGGACTTTTATAGGCCGTAATGAACGAATGGATGATAATTTATAAAGGTAAACGTGCATGCAAACGTGTCAGCTACGAAAAAGCTAATAGTCAAATTAAAAGGTGTGAAAAATAAAACAAAGAACTATTAAAATTATACATTTACTTGTATTTTAAAATAAAACTTGTTTCTAAGTAAAGCTATCAAATCTTACAATATAACGTTATAGTTATTAGCAAACAATAACAAAAACTATACAGACTTTTACAAAGTGAACAAGTAGGTACGTTATTATAATTTACTTATAATGTAATTCATAAATATGCAGATACTTACATCTAAGTAGTTGAAAACAGTGTACCATTGGAGTGAATTATAAATGAATACGTAGGAACATTTTCGTAGATTTTGTAATACAGTTTAAAAAGTATTCTCTAATAATTAAATAGTTCAATAACTCGAAATTCGGCAAGAACAGTTAAATACTTTTAAATATTAAGTTACGCGACAAACTCCATTGCATTTATTAGAATTAAAGAAGGAATGAATGGCGTATCAATTAAATAAAATATTTTTTTAGATTTGTATCGAATAATAGACTGAATACAGCCAATCTATAAGTCTGTAACAATCAATGATTACTAATAACATAATTTTTTATTAACAACAGCTGTGCGAGTGTTAACGATCTGTCACAGATAATATATTTTCTTAATATGCGAAATACGACGGCAACTCTAAAGCACTAGTTATTGTCATGCATTGTAATGCAGATTCCATACTGGAAATAATATAATTTCATACAGCATACAGTAATATGCTCCACAATATTATGTTGTTTAATAAAAACAAACTACAATGAGACCAAGTTAAATCTAGCTGGCGTACCGACCGATTTTTTAAATACCGGTTGTTACGCGGAGTGCAAATAAAATAACTACCAATATCTACTGCTCTATTTTGGAGATCTACTTAGTTGATCTGTTGGAATACCTGAAAACAAGCCTGTGGCTGAAAAAGCCCTGCATTCCATTGTCCTGGCCAAATAGATGTATCCATCGAAGGATGACTACCTCCTTCCCTTTCACCTTCTCGAATCTCCCTACTTTCCCGCCGTCCCGCTAATTCTGATATCTGACAAGCACTTTGCAAACTGGACGGCAAGTTAGACCAATTTTCATTTCCTAACCTATCTTTGTTCAATATGCTAATCTCCATTGAACCTTGATAAGCGAATTTGGACATATCCTCTTGAATCTCTTCAGTTTTTTTTATACTCCTATTTGGATCTTCTACGATTGCTTGAAATGCTAGTAAGTCGCGATTTTCAGTTTCTGTTAACGGTAATGGAGGTAATATTTGCTGCTGCTGGGCGATTTTATAACTTTGCTGTCGAAGCATCTGACGCCTGCTTAAACCGACCTGAAGCGTATGGATTGCGCCCATTTCATGCGCTGATATATTTGGTGGCGTCATTTGTTTTTGAAGTAATTGGCGCTTTTGTTGATATAATCTATGCTGCATTAATTGTTGCTGTAGGGGAGGTTTGCTGCCTTGGGATACAGAAGTACTATGAGATAATTCTGGTGGATCTTGAAGCTGGGCTATCATTTTAGGACTAGCTGGCATTGGTGGTGATGTACTCGAATAATTAAAACTTTCAGGTAGACTAATTCGTTTGGGAGTTGGGTTTTTGGTATCTAAATAGTGCGGAGAAAAACTCGCAGCAAATTGATTATGCTGTAACTGTCTCTGAGTCATTTCTTCTGCTGGTATTGTGGATTGGTATTGTGTTTTAAGCTTTTGCGCCTCCTTTTGTACCAAATGCAGTTCTAGTACGCCTTTTGCTTTGCAATTTTCGTTTAGCCTTTGACTATTAAATGCCAAGCCAGTTTTTTGTGTATCGTTAGATTGCGCTGCTTGTTGGGCGACGAGACCATCACTGGCTCGACGCCCTTCTCTAAAATCAACTGGACTTCTAGTAATTGATCTTTGACAGTTTTTATTGGCAGATTGATAATTAAGAGGGTTGTGTCGACTAATGAATCCCGTCCCAGAAGTTTTACTGTTATACGAAGATATGTAAACGCACGGGTGCATTGGACTAGTATTTACTAGTGAGTTATTCTCATGAGCTAATTTATCTTCGTTGGATGTGCAGCTCGGTAAACTGCTCGCCAATTCACTAGAACAATCAGAGAGTTGGTAGTCAAGACTCTCGAAAGCAGAGAAATTGCTTTGAGAGGAATCACAGCTCAGGTTTTGGCTTAAGCTTTTATTGTTAAAAAAGGTAACGACGCCGCTACTCGAGCTAGAACTCGCATAGGAGCTTAGCCGATTTTGCATTCCGCTAGGTACCGCAGGAATATCTTCCATATCTGTTTCGCAGCCTTCATCGGTCGAAGATGAGTACTGTTGTTGAAATTTTGTCATTTCGTTTGGATTACTAGGGTGGACTTGAGTGTAGGTTTGACTAGTTGTATATCTATTTAAGGAAAATTTGCTATCTGGTCTATACAAAGTATTCTGATATAGTTCCCCCGGAGTGGCAGTTATGGATAAATGTGTATCACCCGCATTCGATATTGATGGCAAAATGCCACTTTGTACGTAAGAATACGAAGGTAAATGATTCACATAATCTTTAAAAGGCGGCGTACAAGTCTGCAAGCGATTTAAATCCTGCTGTTGTGCTTGAGATACTAGCCTCGTTGATTCTAAGGGTTTAGACTGTTCTAATACGCTAGTTAGTTTTGTATCAGTAAATTGAGTTGGTATAGGACTTGTACTTAGGTTGACAGTTCCTTTCAACGGTAAAGGTGATTGTTGTAGTGTATTCATAAGTTTTGCAGCTTCAGAGCACATAGTAAACGTAGTTGAGCTAGGCAGCTTATCAGTATCAGAATTGAAATTAGTAGCTGAAGCAGAATTTTGTAAGAAGTTAGCGATGACACTCTGATCCGTTGTCGCTACTCTGCCGCCATCAATAGCACATTTTGAATCAAAACTCGAGGAGGTTAAAAGCCTAGTGCCATCATTAGTATTTTTATTAGTCTCAGGTCCAACTGTGGTCGACTGTTGTAACATCCGTCGACAGTCTTCGCTAGATTGCTTAAGTATGTTCTGCTGTACATAAGTTGCTGTAAGAAGTCTGTGAGTGGGGACGGCGTTATCGTTTAGTTTTGCGCCTAATCTTTGATTTGATTGGGATACGTCGATGTTTCGCATCGAGAGTAGTCTTGTAGATTCCACTTCGTGAGTTCTATTGGACGGGACATCGAGATTTCCTACTAGAAAGCTCCTATGCGTCTCCGATGGGTCGGAATTTCGCTGGAGCAGTCGTTGCTCGGTCATGTTAACACCGGCAAGGGAAAGAAGTCGCTGTGTTTCGGCAGACGACGCGTCAGCCGGCGCAGCTGATATACTGGGAGTCGCTCTATTATACTCTCTTGTTTGAGCATCTCCAGCGTGTAATAATCTGAAAAGAAATAAATTTTCCAAACTGAAGGCATTGTGTTAACAAACGATTATAACTTTAGATTTAATATCGTACATAGATCAATAACTACAATAGTTAATCACAATGAGAAACACAGCTGTAATAAAAATATAAAACAAAATGTTGTTTTTTTTATGATACATTACATCGGTCATGATAATAATTACAATTATTGTCATGACCGATTGATTGATGAAATTAAAAGGAAACGTGACAGGTGACAACTGTCTTATATTACTAAATATTTTAATAAAATATCACATTTATATTTTATTTACGAGATTCCGAAAAATAATATTTTGTGTAAATAATATATCTCAATATTAATGAATATGTG
>DWHP01007917.1:0-10759 GCA_018247895.1 Parnassius honrathi | reverse complement strand
ATATATATATATATATATGTGTGTAGAATTATGTTTGCCATGTAGTGACGCTTGTTGTATAATGGCGGCGAAAGAAATTCCATTACCCTATAAGATACCGTGGGTGTCGTAAAACGCGACAGAGAGAAACTGAAATAACAGATGTGAGTTGAAAACATTACAACAAAAATGCGTTTGCCAGCCCGCCTGAAAAATGTAGCAACTATGACAAAATCCCCATGAGGCATTCTACATTTAGTATGTAGAGGCCTATATTCAGCGGACGACTTTTGATCCATCTATGTATTCGTCCATTATACTCTAACACATTTTATAGGCTTGATAAATTAATAAAAGAAATATAATGCATGTACGTATGCACTAAGGACTAACAGCGAATGCCTCATTGCCAACACATGGTTCTCATTACTTACAAAGTATGTGTGGAATATAGTACAAAATATAGGAATATATTTTTTATAATCCTACTCTGCATAAATCATCCCTCGTTCCTTAAAATGTTTTAAAGCAAAAAACTACTGCGCCATTTGCTGGCAACTTCCCACGACTTCGAAATGTTTTTAATTTCTCAATGTATATAGCATGTGTTTACATAATCAAACCTATGTAAATAAAATATCTTTGTTCGTTTAAAAACAAAATCAACAATCTTATTTCATCGACATATCATTGGTATTTCTTATCTGATCAAATCAATCATTGTGTATGTCAGACGTCTATTCCTTCGTTAACTTTAATGTAATATGTAAAAAGAAAGTAATATTTTTTGTTGTTATATTTAACATGTGTGTGATTTGAACTCTAATCGATCCTTCAGCGTATTGGCTTAACCATAACAGGGAATTTACGATAATCACCATAATTGCGGATGGGTTTGTGATATTTTACTCAGGATTTTAAAAATAAATTTAGTATTTAAGCTTAGCTTAACTAGTGACTATACGCCATGAACGAAGAGAAATAAAGAAAAGAGGATATTGAAGATGTGAAAATTAATTAGGTTCCGTATGAAAAAATAAAAAAGTTCATTTATATAACGAACTTTGGCAAATTAACACCTTATTATATTAATTGTCTTGGATAGGTATACTGTGAAAGATAAGGTATTATGGATAGAGTTTAAATTAAAGTAGAATATCATTGTAAAGAAATGGTTGTGGTGCAATAATTGAGCAGGGTACTGTAAGGTAGTACCAACCCAATCAATCAGGTCAGTGGTCATAATACTACTGTTCCAATTTAAATGCATATTCCGCTCCAGACAGGTACTCAAAACAAATTTCATAACAATATATAGGAAAAACTAGTGGATAGACGACTAGCATCTTTTTAAATGCTAGGTTATGTCCCCTATAACTTTTCTTTCTACTGTGCCAAAAAAGATTTTTCATGAGAGTATTACTTATTTTAGTTTTATTTAATTTTGTTATTTGTGGAAAGTATCAACACATTTAATGTAATAAAATCAAGCCTTGTAACTCTTTCATTCTCAAAATATATAAAATATACGATTTATTCTAACTCAAAACGCCCATCAAATTGCAGCAAAGTAATAGGAATAATTGTACGATTTATTTTAAATTGTATTTATTTCAATAAATGTTAACTTCACACAAGGATATTCTCATGTATCGTAAAGACAGTTTATACATATACATTTCACAAGGACAATCATTTAGACCTGGAACAATTTGTAGGTCGTATAAATACTTGCTCGTGTAAGATTCGAACCCGAGGCCTCACTGGCGCTAAATCTCATTGCTAAGCAATTGCTCCACGGAGCCGTCAAATAGATTTTTAGCTGACAGTAGATTTTTCTTCACTGACGAATCTCTGGGGTTACTTGCATAATATAATTTGGGTACAAAGACTCGCTTTGGTAATTTGATTAGTGCGCAATTTTCTTACATTTTATACAATATAATTTATACAATTATACAAAGTAGACTGTGCGCTCGTACACTTTGTGGTAAGTAAGTTTATTACTCCGTTTCACTGAACTCTCCTGACTGGTTTTCGTGAGATGCACTACTTTTTTGCTGAAAACGATAAATTATTTTCTCATTTTGCGATATTAATTAAATACAAGTCTTTTAATTGTTTTCTAAATTTAAAGGTTAAATTTGACAAAACATTGGTCTTTATATATACTAAGGACATAGTACAGAAAAATAGAAATTAGACAAGAAATTATAAGATGTCTGACTTTAATTCTGCAATATTTTATGAATTACTGTCGACAGTCCGACGGGGCGTTTCCCCATTGTTTTGAATAAGCGAGCGTGAACTTTGATTAAGGCGTGTTAATTTGAAAGGAATTGAATAACAAATGAAAAATTTCTCTTCCGTTTTTTGAACTTGATATTTAGATTTAATTTTTTAACAAATGTATGTCACGTCAAATAAAGAAGAAAATATTATGGTATTGACCAGTGACGAAAAATTAATTATTTTGTACGAAATATGCCAAATTTTATAATGAAGCTGCAACAGCAGTATTGGGTCCTTATACAGTGACGGACTTCCCTACAAAATATTTTTTTAATTAATTGACATGCATTTTCTCTCAATATTACTTACTTTATTGATAAATACGTGATGGTACAGTACTTAAAATTGCAATTAATAATTGCGTGCCACTTGGAGGCATACACAACATACATAATATACACCCCGTTTTTGAAGTCAGTTAAAAAAAATGTAAGCTTATTAATTTTCTATGAAGAAATATTTTCATGAATTTATATTGACTTCGTTTCCTTCGCTGTTTGCCTGTTCGGTATAAATTTTGCAAACGATTTTAAAATTTAAGCTACATTAGCGGCTAGATATTTGAAATTTTAAATAGAGCTTAGAATTAAAGATAGTGTAATGTAGTCACTTGTCTGTTTGTGTATTAGTTACACACAGCAATCGATTTTAAACAAAATTCCCGGTGATTTAGAGTCTAGAAGCTTGGAACATCAGTTAGAAGTGGAATGTGGTGAAAATTGTGGCTAATTTTAAGTAAAATCATCATATAAACAAATTACACGTACAGCTTTCATTTTTTTTACAATTTTTCCCCAAAATTAAGAAAGGTTTGGTGCTTAGAAGTCTCGCACTCGCCATAACTTTCATAATACACAAGCAACTCGGGTTTAATTCTCAGGTTCTCAGGTTTTATGAACTAATTTACCACGAGTTCGGCGGTAAAGACAAAACGTTAGAAAACCTGCATTTTAGGAAATAACTGAAAGAAATATCAGAGAGGAGACTGAAGGAGATTACAGAGGAATGTATACAGTACCTTTAAATTGCTACTATTACTATTTTACTATTTTTTATGTAAGGGGGGGGGGGTACAAACGAACATGCATCTCACCTGATAGTAAGTGACGACCGCAGCCCATGAACAACTGCAACACCAGGTGAATTTCAGGTGCGTTGCCGGCCTTTTAGAAAGTAGTAAGCTCCTTTTACGATATGAAGATCCCTAAGTTGCATCGTTTGGAATAAATCGCCGATGGTAAACAATTCTGCATAGAGGTTGTACGAGGAAGTAAACTCTCAGTAAAATGCAAAGTAATTAACCGCCAAGCGTCCGGATGGTTTGGATGGTATCTTGAGTTTTGACGCGTAGTGCATTCATGAAATTTGGCGGCTGAATAATACCTCAGGTCACTCTACCCATTGAAAATACAAAGGGATGCAACATCCCTTCGCAGTGCCACTGAATCGAGCTGTTCAGAAAGAACTCGGTCGTTGACGATTTGAGCTGCTCTGCGCTGGATGCGGTCAAGTGGAAGGAGCTGACACTAGGGTACCCCAGCCCACAGATGAGAACAGTATTCGATGTGAGTCTGGACTTGCGCCTTGTAAAGTTGCAAGCGCTGTGCCGGTATGAAACACGGTCCTACTCTGATGAACACGCCAATTTGGCCGTCACTTCTAAGTGATCATGTACCTGCATATTATACAATATTTTGACACCAAGGATTCCGATGCTAGGTGAGGCAGTAAGGGGAGTGCTTTGAAACTGAAGAGATAAGACAAAGGCGTTCTTTTTAGCGGTAAACGCGCAAACTTGTGTCTTCTGGAGATTGGACTGGACTGTAGCCATTACTCGCGTGAAATAAGGTCGGAAGTAAATTCGTATCTAATGTCAGAGACACACAGGCAGACACCACACATTCAGATATAAAAATCAGCTTGTGCCAAATGCCTGCTCTAGTAATATAGGTGGTTGGACGCCTTTGAGACAACGCGGCGGACAATTCCTTGCCCTAAAACCCTCTCATAAAAGAGCGGTAGGCCTCTGCCCGGAAGAGGGACTTATAAAGGCTATTAATTTAACTTTAATATCCAGGTATCTGACCACCGGTACGCGGTGTTACTATATAGCATAATGTATTCAATTAAAGAATACTTACTAATAAAACTTATTTTCGAATACTACCAAATATTTCATCACGAAATATAAAGAATTGAATCTTCTATTTTTGTGTGTACGAGTACGTAATTTGTGTTACATTTCGTTGTGTAACACTTGTCAGATGATTTACGGAGAAAAATGTTGTAACCAGTGGTGGTTAGGGTTTTAATTTTTTTAATCAAAGAAGCCGCAGTTATAACTTGTTAACGGAAGATGAGCATCCGTTTTGTAATAGCTTCTTGCCCTAGGCAAGAACATCGCTTAATTTAAACAGTTTTCACTCACAGGGAACTAGATCGTTTAAGTCAGATGGACAGTAAGTATCGTCTACCTAACTTACGTCAATCACTTTGCAGACACGCTGTAATTAGAGATACACAGCATAGACAAGAGGAATAGCCTAATCGATTTAAGATCACAGGTGAATCTTTACCGTCACTTACAATTTAAAATCTTGACTGTCAGCTGCTTTGCTTCTTTTACATAAAAATGTTTGTGATAAATGTAGAGTTTTTTATACGAGAATATTTGACTAGAAATATTTAAAACAGTATTGAAAAATAAAATACGTTTAAAAGTCTTGTTTATATATTTATTCTTTATTGAAACCTCGACAAATAACCTAAAATATTTAAATTAAATAATATATGTCCTCCACTAGTCAACTCTGGTTGTATTGTGAAGCATTTAATTATTTGAAATTTAGTAACAATCTTAATGAAATCTTATTTACTATCTAATATAATAGTTCTACTAGTACTATCTAATATAAAAGAAAGTTATATACACATAGACATATGATATAAACATACTTATATACAAATGTACTATATTGTACTTTATCTATATAAATAAATACATCAACAGCCAACGACACGACAGTATCAATAATCGAATTAAAAATATTTACGCACAAAGTTCTTACTAGGTTTCGTTCTGATATCTTTTACGTTCTGATTTCTTGTGAATAAATTTATTATTAATATCTGCGGGTAAGAAATTTCGGAGTTATTGAAGCCTGGATTGTGAAGGAGTTCATGCACAACTTAGTAAAATGTTTCAGAATGCTAGTTTTACTGTCTAACGAAGAAAAAGTATCCTATCATGAACTGAGGAAATATATTGGAATTTAATCTTAAGATATCTATGAAGGGGCACTAGTCATTCAATATTGAGAAAAGAATAAGTAGAATTTGGGGTTGAGGCCTTTGACGAAGAGAAAACCACTTCAGCTGCAAAATGATACAGGTTGTATTTTGCATATACACGTTAATTAATATGAGCAAAAATTTGGAGATAATAAAAGGGTAGTGATATTTACGTCTTACTAAAGTAAAACTAACCAGTAACCGATGTTGAAAAAAGGTTCTCGAGTTCTTATGCAGCCTCGTACCGGTAGGCGTAGAGTAGGGCGACCCCCCACTAAATGGAGTGACAATCTGGTAAGACATGCAGGAAGTCGATTCATGCAGGTGGCTCAGCAACGTGCTTTGTGGCATTCCTTGGAGAAGGCCTATGTTCAGTAGTGGACTTGTGAAGGGCTGTAATGATGATGATGATGACGATGAAAGTAAAATTTTCCAAAATTATTTATTAAAATATAAAATTATACTTTTTTTCTAACGCCGGGCAAAGTTCGGTCACCCAGTTAAAGCTTAAAATTTTTATTTGTGCTATTTTGGAATCTAAATTTAAGTGAATAAGTTATTACTTTATTTTAAGGTTAATTTTTTTTGAAACAATCGTTTTTATAATATGTTTGGATTTCGATTTTTTCTTAATAATTTACAAATAGATTTTTCTAAAAAATAAAAAGATTTATGGTATTTCTTTTACAATATTCGATAAGATGTATAATATATATATATATAGAATGTATGGTTAAATATGTAAGTAGTATTATTTACAAAGGAGATATCGCTACGTAGGATACGGTTGGATGGTTGGTAACGTTGTATTGCTTAGAAAGTGAACAAGTGAAATCGATCTTAGTAGGGCTATTTCAATATAAACTCTTTATGCAATTTTTTGGACCACATCTACATGATATTTTCGAGAGTTGGCTGAATCGTCTCGCTATCGGAATTGAAGTCATTTAGCCTTTCAAAACAAACCAGTTTCCGAATACACTAGTACCATAAACAACATATATATAACATGCGGCAAATTGTTATAAGAATAGCGCATGCAATTTAATGTATTATTTGCGGCACTTGATTGAAAAGCAAAGCAAATAAAATCAATAATTTTAAAATTTGTTGGTTTTTATAAGTTTATAAATATAAACCTCCTCAATTGAAAAATACAATAGTCATGGTGATCAGTTGAATAGATTTTGAGTTAAACGATTTCATATACGCAAACATCCTCATTTATAGCCCGATAGGATTGTGAAAGCTGCCCTAATTGGGTATGTGTCCTAATTACGGCAGTCCTTGTTTTTTTTTAGTACAGTCGGTGTTTTTACAGTAAGGCTATGATTTCCATCGCCAACGCATAAGCGATGCAGCAATTTTTTTTTAAATTAAATAAAGTGATAAACAGACTTATTGTTCACCTAATGTTAAATGACTTCTGCAGCCTTCGGAAAACTACAACCGCTTAAGCAAAGAAGGCTACATGATGTGGCAGAAATAGGTAAGAGGATGGTACAAACTGCTAGGCAGAAAAGTACGTATTGGATAGATATAGCCGTGTGACTTGTGGTAGTGCCTCCTTTGTAACCACAGCAATCAGATTGCCAATATGTTGCTTATTAGCAACCAGATTAGTATTATACGTGGTAGAGCCATGCTGTAACTATATTACTGGTATAGTTGTAGCACGAATGGGTCGGCTCATTCGGGGAAGGACCGTGCTCTCACAGAATGTCAGCGTAAAATAGCAGCTTAATACTGCTGTGTTTCATATGGTGAGTGTAGAGATCCTGAGACCCTTTTTTGCTAAAAACGAGGCATTCCATCTTAGTCCTCAAGGGTGATAACGCATCTGCGTTTTGATTCTTATTCGAGGATAAATGTAGGTTATAAAATCTTTTATTCAAGTTTTTAGGTATACCTGACGACATTACATGACGGCATACCGAACATTGCCCACAGGCGAGTTGTATTCGTCGATTGACCTCTCGGTCAAATTTGGACTTGTCTAGTCGGAAAAATTGTCTTAGATAGATACTTGTCGACAATTACCGGTATAGGCTTGACATGGATGTTATACATGACCTTTGTTTTGTACATATTCGTTTTTAAACCCATCTCTTGGGAGACATTATTTAGGTCATTGAGCAGTGCTTAGGTCCTCCAGCGAGTCTTCCATAAAGACTACATCGTCGGCAAATCGAAGATGCCTATACTCACTAATGATGTTAAAACCATATCCATATACAATTACAGGGTAATTTATGTATTACCCGCCATCTTAAAAAATATAGAAAACCGGATAAATCCTCGTTATACTTAGAGAAATACAACACTCTTTTGGAAACTCAATTCGGCTTTAGATGAGGAAAATCAACAGAAGATGCAATCATAGCTCCCACCTTTTTTATCATTAAAAATTAGTCGAAGGTCAAAAATGCCTAACCGTTTTTATTGATCTCAGAAAGGCGTTTGATACCGTTTATTTTTCTACCACGTGAGTATACTCGAAGCAATCGAGTTGAGAGAAGCAGTTAAAATTATTTGAGGACTACTAGTGAAACCGGAAGCAACAAGTGGAGATTGGGGCCCATATAAATGAAGAAGTAGAAGCTCTTTTCGGTGTACCTCGGTCCAGTCCTAAGTATCTATTAAGTACCTATGTGTTGTTTTTCGACCAGCATTAAGTTGGTACTCTCACATTGACTATACTAACAACAGAGTAAGGAAATAAACATGGATTCATCGATATACGTATGTATTACGCACTAGATTTCGCATTCCAAACACTCACTATGTTCAACCGAACTGTTACACCTGTTATTGTGGCTTCGATATTCATGCAGTGTGGAGCGACGCTAATAATATTTTTATATTAAATTAGCACATATGTAAAATAAACGAAATTTTAAAAAATGTACTCGATTAACAACACAATCTAAATAAACAATTATTTATTATGACAATTTTAGCGCGTTTATATCAACTGCGCATGCGCAACTCTACTGTTTCCCGCGCATGTGTGGATACAGAGTAGTGCACATTTTTGTTTGGAATAACTTCTATAGTACTTAGTACATATAACTCAATGCATGGATTGTTATAGAAATAAATATTTTTTGATTTGATTTTGATGATATAAGTAATAAAACATACGAAATAATAAAAATAATGTCCTTCAGATCTAATTTTGGCCTTAGCAATCATTCTTAATGGATATTAGCCATTTACGCAGGTTAGAATATAGTGCACAAGTGTATACAAAAGTGCACTGTGTCTCTATGCCCTCACTATTATAGCCCGATGGGATTCCATTTCGCCACGACTAAAGAAAGATCAGGCGTAGTGCAATTACTTTGCATGCTTTCCGAGGGGTAGGCAGGAAGTTGATAGTGTTTTAAAGGTAAATCACCGTTGAATTCTTAACCTCAAGCTGCTAATGAGAATTTCTGGTCAAAAACTGCAACAACTGATTTTTGTCTGACCACTAGACTTACCAAATAGTCCAAACAATATACAAATTATATAAATATATAAGATGGCCATATTATGATAGTATCATTTATCCAGATATAGGGATATATAGAATAATCTGAGTCAGTCAGCTTGTGATGCAATATTTGAATTACAAAATGACTGATGGTATTATACTGTACCAAAATTTAATGACTCTTATAAAGATAATGCTTTCATTCAGAATTCAAGTTAATGACTCAATTGTTGCATCACAAGTTGACTGACTCAGATATTCTTCTATGTATCTGGATACTATCACACGAAAACATACACTTATATATGAGTATAGAGCTATATAAGCTGTCCGTGCTTAATATGTGTATATATATGTATATATATTTATAAGATATGTATATATATTTTATTATTTTATATTATGTTTTTATTAATAAAAAATGACAGAAAAAATACGTTAAGAATACTTGACATAAATGAGTCTTATCCCTAATGTGTGTGATTAAGAACGTATGAGTTACAAATAGATCTAGTTTGCAGTTATGTGGATTGGCTGAGTTCGAAGTTAATATGTTTGATATCATCCATAACTACAATATGCTTAGTATTGACGATATAGTCAAACAGTTCAATAAGTTAAAGCGGTAAATCGCCAACAATATAGCTCAAAGAACTGACGTTCTATGGAAAAGAAAGTAGCATTTTTCTAGTGGCAACATTTCATTTATAAGGGTAGGGCGGCCTTCACTAGATGGACGGAGGAACTGGTAAGACATGCAGGAAGTCGATGGATGCCGATATATCAAAACCATGTTTTGTGGAAAAACGTGTGTGGTCTACGTGTAGTAGCAGGTAACGATAGGAAAATAACATTATCGATGTCAGATTTTCAAAATGATTCTGAAAGTTAGGCAAGCATAGATAATTCTTTATTGTACACCAAAAGACAAATTAAAAATGAAAGTTTTACTTTGTTTATATCCGCTCAATGAAATAAAACGATGTGTCTTACTTAGTTTGAAGAGCATCTTTCGCGCTCCCTCAATTGAATGCACTATCCCCGTCACAACTAATCATAGCACTAGTACTCCTAACACCACTACACTAGGAAAGAGACATCATCGTCGATAATACGACACGTGTTTCCACGAGGCATCCTCAGGTGAAGTAGACTCTGCGGTGGCTGGCCGTTAAGAAGTGGAGTAATGGTGCTGGGATAAGTGGTGAAGGAAGTTCACGCAATTGAGGGAGGGCGGGAGGTGCTCTTCAAACCAGGGACTGTACATAATTTTATTTTGTTACGCGGATATTAATAAGTTAATTTTTAAGATTTTTAATTCAAACAAATTTTATTTTTTTACAATTTTGTATTAATTACGCCTCCCACACTACAATTTATCGCACATGGACAGACTTGTGTATTGGATAGGCTGCACCACTATGTTCATCGCTGTCACAAAGGCTTTTATCAACAGAAATTATTTTCTGAATAAACCTAATTTCCAGGGCAAGAGGTACTCTTCAAACTAGATTTACTACTGCCTACTAGATTACTAGTGCCTCCGCCCATTTATGAGTTAGGTAACCTAGAAGATCACCAGCCGAGCGACCGCAACGGAAACCGTACTGGCAGTCACTAATCAGCTGGTGATCTTCAAGAAACCGCATGAGCTGACTGTTAATAATGGATTCCATTATTTTAGAGAACAAGGAGGTGATGGCGATAGGCCTATAGTTG
>DWHP01007916.1:0-10759 GCA_018247895.1 Parnassius honrathi | reverse complement strand
ATATTTATTTAATCTTATTTTATGTAAGTATCAATTGACCTTATTTACTTAATCGGGTCATAAGTTCTCAAAATCTTATTTCTTAAAATTTTTGAATACTGGCTAGATGAACTTCACCAATTTTATAATAACGTTTGCGCTTGCCGAAAACAAAAAAGACATTAATTTTCATTCATTTTCAAATATACGCCATATTCGAATAGGTCGAATAAAGAAGATAGAGTAGAGGTTATCACGTTGCACCGCTGTAGTTACACGCCAAAATAGATTTTCAACATTCTACAAAAATTGGAAATAACCGTATGATTTGTTTATCGCACTATCAAACGATTCACTGAAGATTCAAGCTTCGAAGACCGTAACAAGACTGGCCGACCTCGTACAGTTGGGACGCCCGCGATCATCAAAGCAAGGAAGGCGCGCATCCAACAAAATCCTGTTCGTAAACAATAAATCTTAGCTCTTCAGATGAGCCTAAGCAGAACCAGGGTCAAAAGAGTGATCAATGAAGATCTAGGACTACGGGCTTATCGTAAGATGACCGGACATTTTTTGAACGAGAGTTTGAAAAAAATTAGGCTGGATAGATCCCACGCTTTATTACGGCGGTACGCGGGATAAAAATACCGCGAAATTTTTTTTCGGATGAAAACAGTTTTAAAACCAAAGAAAGTTATAATTAACAAAATAATAAGGTGTATGCCCACAGCAGTGAAGAAACCAGCACGCGCATTCCGAGGGTCCAACGAGCACATTATCTTTCGTCACTCACGGTTTGGCTTGGAGTCTCATATTCTTAACTGACGTGTTTTTCTGTGAAAAAGGTGTAAAAACCAGTGCCGAGGTGTACCAAAATACCGTCTTAACAAACATAATGGAACCTCTTTCTCAAAAAATTTTCAATAACGGACATTGGATATTCCAACAGAACTCTGCACCAGCTCATAGGGCACGAAGCACGGAAAACTGGTTGACCGCCCACGGAATTGAGTTTATCGGACATGAAGACTGGCCCTATTCTAGTCCTGATTTAAACCCACTGGATTATAAGGTGGGATATGGCGACATTTGGAAGAGAAAGTCTGCGCTAAACCTCATCGGAATTTTTAATCTCTCCAAGCATCTTTGGCTAAAGCAACGGCTGAAATAGATATGAGTGTGGTGCGTGCTGCGATTGATGATTAGCTGCGTCGATTTTGAGCGTGTATTCAAAATAGGGGAAGGCATTTTGAATAATGTAAATAAAATTGTATTCTAAATTAAATTACCTTTCATTTCATATATAATTTCTATATGTTATCAAAAAGTGTATCATTAATATTATGAAAAGTTCTTGACATAACTTATGACCTGACTAAGTATGTTCCTAGTATATTTTATTACTATTTGGTGGCGCGCTAATGACCAAAAATATGTTTTCGGCGATTTAGGGTCTTGGGTTCGATTCCCGGGTCGGGGCTTTTGTTTATTGTGCTTGATCAATTCGCTGTACTATATGTGCGGATTCTTGCAACCAAAACAAGATGGCCGTCTTGGACGATGCACTCGCTATTCCAAAATCTACTATTTTGCCAGTGTCTCGAAGGAGTTTCTACTTGAGCCGCTAGGGGAGAAAAATGTGACAAAGTAATAAAACGGCTCAAGTCAAATTAAAAGGAAGCACTTACCGGGGTGGGGTTCCTTACGGCCTCGTGGACGACGCTCCTGGTCTTGTGGTGCGTTGGAAGAGGGCGCTCGACGGCAAATTGCACCACGCGGCGCGATTTCTACTAGCGGTTCTTCTGTGGCGAGACTGCCACAGAGGTGCAAACACGACTAGCGGCTTTCTTCAACTACGATATAAGAAGAGGTACCGTCTGCAGAGGTAGCCCTTTTTATTCGTCAGCCATATTTACCACCACCATCTCGTAGGAGCGTGCTTCTTATCGGCAAACAAAATCGCACCACATAATTTAGCTAGCGTGTGGAATGGAATGCGTTGATAGGAAGAAAAGAGAGACTGACAAACAATAACCAACCGAACAAAATGTGAGAGTACCCATTTCTTTTTTCCGCGCAACCACTATTCATGAATCTCAACCCAAGAAGAACACCAAATAAATAGCCACAAAATAAGTGTATAATATTTTACAATATAAAATATGTGTTTGCTTTTAATGTTTTTCATACAGTCTACGAGGTCAACGTACAGCAGTGAACTTTTGATAGGCTTTAACGGTAATAGTATTAGTCCTTAATAATCAAATGGTAGACATAGTACATATATACATAGTAGACACAGTAGATATAGACGTAGGGAGAAATTGCTATAATCGCTACGCCTATCATTCGAAATTGAGAACACAATAGACATCTTGCACCTTTGAAACCGCTTCTCGTCGCTGGCCTATTTGTATTTTATAAAGCTATAAAGTAACGATTGAACTTGCATCTATCAGTGGCCTTATGAAGGTCTCTTACGACACCTTGGGGCTATGATGTTAGTCCTCTGTTAAACGTAGGTCTCCTCAAAACTTAGAACGATTGAGGGGATTTTGCCAAAGTTGCCACGAGAGAGATTTTACAATCGCAGTTTTTTTATTGTTTTGAGTTGTTACAGGAAGATGCCAATGCATCTTCTGTTTCATTGCACATTATGACATTCACGATATTATATGGGGTAGTTGATGCTTTTAGTCTCTTAATGTTAAGATTTAATAAAATTGAACATTAAACAGCGTTTCAAAATTTAAAAAAAGATGTAAACAAATAATTTAACAGGTTTACTTGTTCACTGGTTTTAAGTCCGATTTTTAAACATGAAGTAGTTATAGCGGCAACTGCCGTTAACTGTCCCTTTTGCACTTTCATCTGTGCTGGAAAATTAACTTGTTCATAGTGCTGCTTCAGACACAAGTACTCTCCAATTACAACGTAGAATTTTTAGTTACTCTAATAGCATCGTAAAGGGAAAGGTTGGTAGCTAAAATTCAATAAATTTATTAAGTTCATTTTCGTATACATAGCTAATACTAACGTTACGTGAGTTCTTGTAATTTGCTCTAATATCAGACGTAGCCCACCTACTAGATTGCCATAGATTTCCTGGAGCCACCTGTGTCCATCGAATCCCTCCTTAATGATTTCTTATATTTTCGCGAACACTACACATTTAAAAAAAACTAGTTTTTACGGATTTTATCGCGTATATTAACTTTTTTATATTACCGACGTTTCGGGCACTTTACAGCACCCATGGTCACGGGGGGGACTGATGTGTTTGATGTCCCGATGTGTAGTTAACCGTGATTACTCACAGATTAAAATTAATAATTTTTGTTCCTATCTACATAGTACGAACATATACTATCTTGAAGTCTTGCAGTTGTATGCTTGAGTTGAGATTTGATATTATTAATTATAGGATCCCAAGCAGATGCTAGCACTCAGCCATCTTCTCTATTAAAATTAGGCTGTTTTTTTGATTTCAGTAGCCTTGTGTATCATCCTTGGAAGGAGTCGGTGTTCTTGAGTAAGGATTTGTGGTTTATCAAATCTGATGTAGTGACGGGGCCGATATTATATGTGTTAGCAGACTGGAAACTTCCCGGAGCGTCGATTCTTCACATCAGATTTTTTTTATAGCGGGTTTAATTAATATTTTAGTTTATCGAGACCACATTCACAATCAAGCTTGTACACTCATCCATCTTGCAGAGGGACATTACACTTGACTGATGGTAAAAACTGGTTAATCTTCTTCGGCGGCTTGAAGTGTGTTTTAATGGAAGCGCGCTTCAATACAAAGCAAATCTTGTCAGTGACTCCTCTGACATATGGCAGTGCAGCAGGTACACGCTTGACTGTGGCTGGCTTCACTCGTTCGCTGAACCGTAAGCGAAACGTAGGTGCGGGACCCGAAGATTGTTGTCGTGCAAAACTTGCTTGACATATTGGAGCAAATTGGCTCAACACTTAGCGAAGAAGGCAAGGAAATATTCGACGTTTGGCGCATCCGCAATACCTAACATCGATTGCGGTAGAAGCCTCTGAAAGAGGGGCATCATTGGCCAGTGCCACCGATGCCAACTTTACGGCCACTCGGCCAAAAACTGCTATGCCAAGCTTAGGTCGTTAAGTGCCTTAGTGACCATGGCACTACTGACTGCACACGAAACCACGAGACGTTCGGGTCACTGAGCTGTGTCAATTGCGGTGAAGTGGGATACCCAGCGGACCATCGTGGGTATTCCAAAGCGCCGCGAAGGAAACAGCGCAGTATGTAAGGCATTCCAGACGTGCGGATCAAGCCTGAATTTCTTAATTTCGGCTCCTTGTCCACATCCTCGACTAAAACCGTCATCACGCTCACTATCGTTGCCTTTATCTCCATACAGGGTGCTAGCATTCACACGTCTTCCGCGAAACCCAGTGCTTGGGTAAAGTTGTTGGCACTTTTCGCTTCACAGCCAATGCCGCCTCTCCAGGCCCCGAAACCATAATCAGTCCCATAAAGCTTTTCCACCTTCGCCACCAACTTCTCGCGATCATTTTCGCTAATATAATTATCTTCCTTGGCCTGCAAGCACCGCGAAGCCACCACAGAGCATATAGGACTTATCGACGCAATCTGGTCTTTCCAGTGCTCTTAATCACCTATCTAAAATATCATAATAGCAACGCAACAGTTAGGTAGAACTAAACCACAGAACAGAACTAAACCGTTAAAAACGCGACGGTCTTTGAAACCAAAAAGACGAGATCGCGCTGTACCTGCGCAATAATGATGTAGACCTTATGCTAGTGCAAGAAACTAAGATAGCAAATTACACCTTAGTCAGATATGATAACTTGCTAGCCCTGGAGGCGAAAACTTGACCTAATACAAAAGGATTTTGTACTACGTATCGATCGACGCTACCCAGTTAAGAACTTAAAAGTTTCGATATGTAAAGTAGCTCTTTTTGGCAATCCGCCACTAACTATTATATTGACGTACCTACGGTCACTTAAACAATTACCAGGATCGTGTTTAGAGTAATCAACACACAAAGCTTCCGAGAAACATTCGGCAGTTGATTAAAGTGAAAAATACGACACTAAGACACTATGATCGCTATCGCACAATAGATAACAAATTTCAACTTTGTGACCACCAAAATGAGATTAAATTACACATAGCCGATTTAGGACACGACAAATAGGATAATAAGCTGGAGGAAATCAACAAAGTGGAAAATGGAGACAAATAGGATAAGAGCCATTGCACATTGCCTACTGGCGATTGGCCCGAGCTCTGAAAGCAGAGCAAATCGCACCCATGCCTGCCTCTTTTTAGGCCAGGAAACACCGATCTTACCTTCGACGATACCCAAAAGGCCGAATGCCTCGTAGAAAATTTAGAGAGCCAGTGCATTCCCTCTAGCAAACCCAAAGATCACCGCTCACCTTCTAGAGGTCGAAGTGGAGGTCAAGCGTAAGTCTGCAATACCACCTGCGGGCGACCCCTTAGATCCCGTGACTATTAACTATGTCACAGAAGTCATAAAATGCCTCAAAAAGAAATAAGCACACGGTCCAGATGGCATTAGCACCAGTGTGGAGAAGTAGCTCACATGCATCTTAGTAAGTATTTTCAACGCTCTTCTTTCCAGCATCTCCCAGTATGCCTAAAAAGTGACAGACGTAATAGGAATACCAAATCCGAGAAAACCGTGCAACTTAGCCTCCAGTTATAAGTTTATCAGTATCCTCAACACACTGGGGAAAATTTACGAGTTATTCATACTAAATCGCCTACGTAAATACGTCTTCACAAATAAGCTTCTTCCTAACGATCAATTATTCTGCAGTTAATAATTCCGCAGTAAAACTAGAGTGACCGACATATGCCAACGAATTAGTAAGCTGAAGTGGCAATGGACCGGCCATATAGCTCAAAGAACCGATAAACGATGGGAAAGAAAGCTTCTCGAGTGGCAGCCTCGTACCGGTAGGCCTAGTGTAGGGTGACCCCCCACTGACGTCTTGCTAAGACATGCAGGAAGTCGATGAATGCAGGTGGCTTAAGACCGTGCTGTGTGGCATTACTTGGGGGAGGCCTATGTTCAGCAGTGGACTTGTGAAAGGCTGTAATGATGATGATGATGACAACGAGCAATTCAGCTTTAGAGACGAAAACTAACAAAAACAGATTCATCATCTTACGGAGTACATCCTGTAGGGCTTTCACCTCCCAAGAAATCGCAGAACCACTAACACTGGTGCCCTCTTCTTCAATGTCTCAAAAGCTTTTGACAAAGTCTGGCACGACAGCTTCCTTTACAAGATGTATAAATTCAACGTGCCTGACAAGCTCACTAACATCATCAGAGCCTTTCTTGCCTATCGTCACTTTCGCTATCGAATAGAGGGAACGCGCTCTTGAAAGCGCACCCCAAAGACTGGAGTCCCTCAGACCTCAGTCCATGTGTGTCCAAGTGACTAGGTACTTTTCGTCGCCCATCACAACAAAAGAATTCTCACCAAGATAATCCAAACAGCCGTCAACCACTTAGGCGGTTGGTTTGGCTTATGGAGAATCTAAGTGAATCCTAAGAAAAGTGTAACAATATACTATCAAAGGAACTTCTCTCTCAAAATCTAAATCCAAAAATATTGATAGGTACGATCACCCTATTCGGCCGCTAGAACCCTGGCAATCAATGATCCAATACCTAGCGGTCACATTCAACCACAGCATAATCTTCACGAAACACATTGGCAATGTCCACATATCCTTAAAGCGAATAATCCTTATGACACTAGTTTCATCTCTACAAAACTTGTATACTCGTAATACTTGTCATGTCATACGCAAGCGTAGCCTTCAAGTTGTCCAAAATAGCTTCATTCGAAAAGCCACCGGAGCCAGTTGGTACCAGCGAAACTCCGATCTTCATAGAGATTGCCAACTTGCGACGATCTCAGAACGCATCGCATAGCGTACACACTGTACACCGACGTCCCTATGCGGTGCCCATAGCCTAGAATATGAGTTAACCGTTAGAACCGGAGCCTGCCACCCTTGTTCGGACGGCGGTTAGATAACTCATCCATGTCGCGATGTGATCACTAAAAAACTTACTATAGGTACTTCCACAGTTGCCTGTCACAATGGGTAGGTTTTCTTGATAATGAGCATAAGTCGCGGTTTGACCGTTAAAACGACTAAAAATAGGCCCAAATAAAAAGATGGTAACTAAAAGACTTACTTTATTTATTTATTTAATAATCTTTACTGGACGCCATACAAAAATTACAGAAATTATACATAAAAACGAAGTATGCAATGGGCGGCCTTGTTACTGACAGCAATTTTTTCCTGTCAACCAATGAATGGACAGGATTACACGAAGATGACTGGGGTAGGGCAAATTGGTGTGATAAAAATAATACACTTATTTAATAGAGGGTATTTTTGGAACGCTGCCGAAAACGACGACAGATGATAGTATTAAGGATACATTTGATGATGAGACAAAAAGAAAATCGATACTGATGGAAAAAAAATCATTTTTTACAACGTTTAATTCGGTTTATTCACACTCTATCATGTTAGTACAGCTAAATGAAATGATAATTTCATAAAAAATCGTGAAACACCTAAACATAAAACCAGAAATGTAACTTCAATACCGGAAATCAGCTAATAATTGGCCAATAAACGCGTGACGCTTAACGCTGACACGCAGCCCACGATCGTACCAGTACCTAATAATTTACAACACTTGTGTAAATACCTAACTTATCTACTTAATCTACTGTTTTGCTACCAGCCACTTTAATTTCAATTCACTGGTTAAATAAATCGAATACCTAGTTCGATTCCCCACTAATGAAAAATTTACTTAAATAAAATTTTTATATAGATAGTCATGCTTTTTATCCATCGTGTTACCTACACTACACACCACTGTTTATTATTCTGATAAATTCAGTTACGTACCTATTCACATCAGTTCCGAATTAATTAATAAAAAAATGGTATTAAACTGCTTACCAATCTAAATCATTCGTGACCTTATTAGATGTGGCTCAAATTGTGCCCCATTCATTTCGAGGCAGATTTGGGCTCGACGTTGAGTCTGCTCGTGCAGGCGGAACATCATCGCGGGGTCTTCGACACAGTCCGTACAATGCTTGTCGAAAATATCCAGGATCGTTTGACGCATTTCATCAGCACTATCACACTCACGATTAAAACCCTTTCTTTCACATACCCCCACAGAAATAAATCTAACGGGGTCAGATCTGGTGACCGAGGTGGCCAAGCATGTGATCCTGGTCGGCCGATCCAGCGATCATGAAATATCTCGGTGAGGCGCTCATGGACGAACCTCACAACATGTGGAGGTGCACCATCATGCTGGAACCACGTGATATTCAGCCAACGATATGTTGTCCAAAATGTCTACCAACTGTTCATTTATAAAGTTTAGGTTTCGCCATCCGTTAGGTCGCTGTGGCAGAAACACTAATCCTAGTATGCGATCCTTAAATAAACCTGCCCACACGTTAACTGACCATTGGGTTTGGTGCCCGGTTTGTCAAATAGCGTGCGGGTTAACCTCACAATACACGTGAGTATTTCTTTAGTTCCACAAGCCATTTCTGGTAAATGTTGACTCGTCCGTCCAGATGACGTGCTCAATGAAAGTTCACTTGACTTCCACCTCCTGCCGCTACCGGAACAGTAGACCAATTTTCCAACACTCGCTGAAATGCTACTGTTATCAAATGATAGTCAACGGTCGGGAATTTCTCTCGGTAAATTTGTAATGCATGCGAAGCATTACCGCGAGCTTTTCCAAAGTACATTGACATGTTGCCGTATTCACGAGCACTATAAAAGTACGCGTTAGGCATTTTAAAACAAAACAAGAAACACTAAACGTAACAACAAAAGTAATAACAACAAGAATTTAATAAACAAAATAACTGAACTTTTAACATGTTTCGGTTGATTAGTAACTGTGGTGCTTACGCGCACGTCAACACGGAACTGTCTCAAAAACCAAAATTAATAATCAATTCCCGCCGAAAGAAATGCCTACTGCATAGTTCGTGTATCCTTTCGGTAACCACTAATCATTTTCACAGATCGTTAAACCGTTACGACATTCCCAACCGTTATTTTATATCTTTAGTTATACCTATGACTAGTCAAATGGAATTTCAAAGTTATAGTTGTCACTTTTAATACAATTAAACAATAAATTGTACTCTGACGTAACAAGCAGTTCGTTACTGCAAAAATGATATTGAAATTAATAAACGTACCTAATCAACTTTTTTACACAATCATAAACACAATTTCATCGTTATCTTTGATTTTGTACAAGAAAATAGTAATGATGCAAAATATGTTATAAAATTGCTTATTTTCTTTTTCTTATTTCGTATCGCATAACCACTAAATGAATGCGAGCGGTAAAACATACTTATGGAATCATTGGATGGGCCTCTCGCGCGTACTACCGCTCGCGGACGCTCAATCTGCTTATAATGAAGATTTCTCGAAAATAGCGAAGATTTATTTTAAAAAATATTGATTCGAAGTTTCAGTGAAATTTTCATTAAGATTGTATTATTTCTAGTTGTATTTTCCATGAAATTCAATTAAAAATAGCGAGTTGCAATTGAATAAAAAGAAATATTTCACCATTTCTTTGTTTAAACATGTGATAATACTGAAAAATAAACTATTCATTTTAAAATTTATTGATTGTTATACTTTATAATGTTGTTTTAGGATTAAAGTAAAAAAACACAACCACAACTCCCAGAAAAATATAATTTATTTGAAGATGTAAAATGTATCCAATTCACCATGCGCGCGATTCTTTGACGAAAAGCGCACATCTTTAAACTTATTTCTAGTGTTTGTTTTTAAGGTAACATTACAAATACTTTAACAAAAGGTTTGGTAAGTCTACAATAATTATAACAGAACCAATTTTTATGAGAAATGACGCCTAGTCGTCGACATAACAGGTGGCGCTCAAGTGGCATGCTCATCCAGTGCCTCACTGATTTGGTTACAACTTAACAAAGAATATATTTATAATACGTATACTTTTATATTAATATTCTTATTGGTAAGGGTATACTTTATACTAAAAATCCATCGAAATCACCTTTAAACCGTTATTGGCTCGAGTGCCTCGACCGACTCCCAATACTACGAATTTCAAACAAACACGCGACAAAATTGTACTGAACGTGACCGTAATTCTCCAAGTATAGTTGGAATGAGATGTGCAGATTACAACGTGTATGTGTTGGACAAGGAACGGAACGGTTCTGTGATTTTAAAATTACATTTTTAAATCAACTGCGTGCTCGCCTCCAGGAAGCATTTGAGCAGGTCAAAATGTCTGCCGCCAGGAGGTATTAAACCATTGAGTGGATAATTGAATTTTCAAATAAAGCCAGGAAAAAAAATTAATGTTACTTTGTTTATCATTCTCAATAGACTTTTGGAGACGGAACGTGTTGTACGATGGCTCGAAGGCCCAGAAGCCATGCCAAAATATATTAAAAACAAGTTCCGTTTCAGACTACGAAAAACTTGCTCATTCATCATGTGGTTTATGAATAATCAAAATAACCAATTTCTTTTTTAATTAATCAATTTATGATTAGATACCTGTTAAAGGAATCAAGTGATTAAATGTCATTCCATTTCATTCCATGGATGGAAAGGGGCATGATTCCTTGAGTAAGTAAATTTAAGTTT
>DWHP01007915.1:0-10760 GCA_018247895.1 Parnassius honrathi | reverse complement strand
ATAACCTTGTGGCCTCTTCTTATATCTCCGTTTCGGCTTACTTGTCACATCCGGTAGTGTCAATTCAATAATTGAAATTTTTTTCCTTTAGTTTTATATTTATTTTTCCATTTTTCTTTAACTATTTATGCAGGCCGCGGCGGTGCGCGTGCATTGTCGCCGCGCACCGCCTGGCGGAGTCGCCATGTTAAGTAGGACGGTTGTTAAATGAAAGGGAGACGTGTTTCTCTACTCAAGACTTTAATCATGCTGTCGCTTAAACTTAAGAGTAAGTACATTTATTAATATATGCTAGTAGGGTGGAGGCACATACACTACAATATAATACAGGCCTTTTTAATTGGAAAATGTCTATGCACATGAGCTGCTCGGAGGCAAGGAAGGGTTCCTTCCTGTATGATCTCGATCTCGGCCAAAGGGCCAGAATAAATGTGTATAAGGAAGTATCAGCCCTCATGACTCTAGCTCTCTCTCGTCTGTGGCTCCGCCGTCGGCCACCTTTCGGTCGCGGAGGGAAGGAAGAACAGCTCGTAATAATACCAGGAACTTCTATTTTTATACAAAATAGCGGTGGCAAACGAGCACACAACCGAACCGAACCGAAGGTAAGCCGATTCTTGGGCCTACGGACATCCATTTTCGATCAAGAATTAAGAAAAACCGAGGAGTATTTTGCTAACTCCCATTTTATGATGTTATTCAGCGAGAGCATGGTCCTTTGCCTAGAGTACTAGCATAATAGCAAGTACTACACTATTTACTACTTAGAGTATTTGATTAGTAGAGAACCATTTTTAGCAGACTTTAGAAAGGAGTAGCTTCTAAACATGTGTATATCATTATATACTGTTACTGTTACAACTTATTAAAGTCCACTGCTGAACAAGGTCGTAGACTGCTTCATAGGGGATATTTGCCATAGCTATCACGCTTGGTAAGCGGGTTTGCAGCTGCATTTTTTTATTTTTAGTCGTTATTAGTAAGACGCTGCTGCCCGTCTCCTGAATCGTTTCCCTCCGTCGCCTCTTACGACACTCGGGAAGATATGGAGTAGTGTATACCGCTACTAGACGGTAAGTCGCCATATACTTAAAAGAAATTATAAGCTATGTTGATTTTGCAACCGTTTCGAGATTATTCATGTCTAAATTTATTTTACTACAAAAGTTTAACTAATGAGGGCTGGTGTAATTAACCTTAACATCACCTTCAAATAAGGTTTGTGATAGTTCTAGATGACAGGACAGTTTTTCTGACTACAAATCCGTCTAGGTTACCATCCTCTGCCGCTAAATAGCAGTGTTTGCACAGCTGTCTTTCAGTCTGAAGGTATAACCTGAGAGCCGCTATAATTATAGGCAGTAAGCCATTCCATGTTAGTCCTCGGAAGTGACGAAACAGTGACGGTCTTTGTTTGAAGTGTGTTGCATGTGTCTATAGACTACATTGGCCACTTTCCATCAAGTTGACAGTTAGTTCGTTTTCACTACTGTTTTATTAATATAGGTCCTATAGGAGTCTATACGTGGAACAACCACACTGCGGCTATATATTGTAATAGTAGCAAGAATGGGTCGGCTTGACAAGGAAGGGACCACGATCTTCCAGAATACCAACGTAAAATCGCAGCTTAACCCTTTTTTACTGTAAACGTGGCATTCCATCTTAGTCCTCAGGAGTGACAATGCATCTGCGTTTTGATTCTTAATCGAGGATAAATATAAATGTCTACGGGCATCCACTTACATCAGGTGGACTGTGTGCTCGTTTGCCACCCTTATTCCACAAAAAAAAGACAGAATGAAGCGAAGCCAATATCCTGTAATTTAAACATCAATCTTACTTGTTGTTGAATGTCAAGTCTTGAATTTGCATGTATAATCCGATTAAAATTGGCTTGTAATACCCTCGTAAGATTTCAAATTTCATTAATTCAGAACAACTTTTGCGTTAATAATCGCTTTGCTACGAGGGTATAATGACTTCCTGACGTAATGAATTATTTAAACTATCAATCAGTTTGTGCGAAGTAATTCCGTCAATTTATACAAACTAAACAACAGTTATTTACGATGCGGTACAAAGAGCTTTTCACCTCACTAGTACTCCTCACCATTTATTCATAATAAAATACGCCAAAAACCTTTTTGGCCCGCGTTTAGTTAATATAAATATATGTATTCTGAAAATGGATTTATCTCGTAAATTACATCGGGAGGTTAATTGTTAAAAATAATAATAGTGTGACAGCGGATGTTGAACTTGCTCTCCTGTTTACGCCGTTGATTATTATTGGCAATAAAACAACTTACTGCACTAATTTAATATAAAGCAATTACAATTCGATCATACCATAATATATCCGGTCACAATTACACAGTACTGTAACGTGAGGGACGTTATTCCATCATAACATCAAAGTATGCGAACCAACAGCTACATTACCCATTTCATTGTACTATAGAAAAGCCTCTCAGCAACACGATCTTCCTTGCCTGCACAAGAAGAACTACCATAACGGTGAGAACCATGATACAGTCAATAACACTCGTAGAATGATTGAGACGAAATCTGTGCCTACAGTGAATATTATATATACTACACAATCGAGTGGGAGTTTCCCAAAATCCCCTAATTGTAACCCCGCCACAATTATATGACACTCAGCTGAAGTGGTGCAACCTCTCGATCACTCCCGATCCATCCGGTATTTTATAGATGCGTTGACATACAAATTATCGATGGTAGACAATTAACACGTAAGCAATGTAAAATGTCGATTGGCTAATTTAGAAGAAAATGGGTGCTGAAAATGGTAATACATCAGAAATTAAAAAAAAACATCAACGGTATTGTTAGGAAATGATATAATACCTAAATACTCCGTGGTATGAGTACGAAAAAATCGCCAATATTTTTTCTGTCCGTGTCCATTTTTATGTTCTGGGCCAAATAAAATGATGTAAAAAGTAGTTCCCGTTTTCATGAGGTGTTTTAAGTTTTACTGTGTGTTGTTGTAAAAACTTCTTAGAAATAAAAGTCAAAGGTGTGTTTATAATGAGCGGTTCTAACATTTTAGGGCATAATAGGCGCAGTGGCCGTGGTAGCTCAGACGGTTAGCGCTCGCTGTCAATTTCATAGTACGCGAGCAAACCGGGTTCGATTCCCGCCGGAACCAATGAAATTTTAATTACAATTTCAAATGCTGGTTTACCACGTTTCCAGCGGTGAAGGAAAATATCTTGAGGAAACCTGCATGTCTGAGAAATAAGAAAAAAAAATTTCGATGACATGTGAAGTTCGTCAACACGCATTGAGGCAGCGTGGCGGACACTTCCTTGCCCTAATACCCTCTCAGAAATGAGAGGAGTCCTGTGCCCAGCAGTGGAACGTATATAGGCTGTAACATTACTTTACTTTTTTAGGCGTAGTGAAAGAAAATAGGATGAAATATCATTTAACTCGTAATTAAAAATTTACGTATTTTTTTACTCTTTCAATATTTTTAGTCTCTTATTCATATATAAAACCTATTTTAGGTAGTACTTAGTCGTTTAAAACCAATGTTTTCAAAAAACATTATCTAAATCTTAGAAAGAGCATAAGCTAGTGTTGCCAGTTAGTTAAAAATAATCAGCCGATAAATAATGATGTATGTTTTACAGGTATCTATCGGTCAGTTTTACGTAATTCAACGTGCGATGATGGATTTACGTAAAATAGGCATCTTTTTTAGATTTAAAATTGGTTATCACCAAAACATGCGCGAGGTACATTTGAGACATTTGAACGCAGATTGTTTTGCCACCAAGAAAAAATTATCTCATCGGAAGTTCTATACCATCACTCGGTAGTCAATTTTGAGATTAGAATTCATCATTCATTGAAAAAGATTTCAAATAGTGATTTTTCGAATGGGAAAAAATATACTCGACAATGCGTCGAGAAAAACGGCACCGTACCACCACAAACTTTGCCAGTTCAACCTTGTCTATGGTCATTTAATCTATTTCAGAACGAAACTCCAGTACACATTGATCATGCGTGCTTGGCAGATTTTTTTGATGCCGTTCACACTTTGGTGTGTTTCATTCTGCGTTGGTAGCTAGATGAAGATGGACGTTAGGGCGATCACTGGATTAGTTAGATTATCGCATTATCCCTCAGCAACATAAACTCAGAGATAATTTATAATAATAATTATCTTTAGGCATGTATTATCTTTAAGCCGACACTACACTCTTTTTTTTACATGGGGAAATGCCTACGCACACCCACCTTGCAGGGGCAAGGACAGGTTACGTCGGACTAAAACCCCATGGTGTTTCACCTTCGTCGCATATTGGCAAGGCCACGGGTACGCTTTCGCACACATCTGCGGCCTCACATCCTCCAGAGCTTGCCGCTCCATGGCGGCCCCTCCTCAGGAGAGGAATACTCCTCCCCTTGTCCTTCTCAGCTAAGGCGCACCAGAACACATGGTGCATTTTTCCCGTGCGCAACAGAAGCCCCCATGTCCGATGTGCGAAGGCCATGAGGCCTAGAAAAACGAGCACTTTGAAGCACTGTCCTTCCTGATCCCAACGGTGGATCTGGTCTATGGCTCCGCTGCCAACCAAGATTCGGCTGCGGTGGGTAGGGAGAGCGGCGCCTTGCAATAACGACACTTCTCTCCTCCCGCAGTTTCACCACCACCGCGTCAACTAACGGTGCGGCCCCGTGAGTCCCTGAGGATAGAACGAGTGGCACATCGCCATACTAACATTTCTCTTCCTGCGCGATTCAACCTTGACTGCAGCGGTAGGGAGAGATGACACCCCTTTCGCCGTAGCTCACCGACACACATCTGAAGTGAGCTCGCCAAGCCCACTAGGAGTGGCGTCCTCGGGCCGGCCCTACCATGGTGACCAAGCCACGGCTACTAAGCCCCCCCCCCGTTATGGCAAGGCGGGAACAGGTTCGGGGGGGGGACGCTACAGTCTACACGGATGCGTAACTATGAACTAAAAACTCAGCCAACGTGTGATCGCTGTTTGCGGCCTGCGCCAAATTGCTTTGATTTGTGCACGGAAAACCGACACTATTCGACTTGTCATCGAATGTTGGCCGCAAACGCCAAATGCACACAAAACGGCCCAGTACACGTTGGCCGAACGCACTTTTGAACAACTTGTACTGCTACCTTCTAGCGTAACACGAGACTCTGGAAAGGCAGCCATCTTGTAAAGGACTTCACCAAGGGGAAGGCACTTGGTCGTGTACCGTCGAACGAAGCACACGCATACATGTATTCGGTGGACGTCATAGCTTTAATCAAAGTACATCGCGGTCATTTTTAGTAATTTTGGAATTGTGATTATTTTATTTGTGAATTATATCGGATCGGGCATTAAAACACTATATAATTTTTGGGAAAGAGATCCTCCTCCATCTCCTTGCCCGCTGACCCACGTGTTAGAGATTACGATGGAAAACCCTCATTATCAAACAATCAATGAAGTGGCTTTATAAGAAGTGGGATCTGCAGGGCTAAACTCAAGTAAGGAGATAATGCATGATGCTGCTTCGCAATCAAATAGACAACACGGAACTGATGTTGCTAATTTGCTAAGCGCGATGGAATCGATATTAGCACGTCTGCTAGCGGCGACTAAAACCTCACCCATTAATCAAAGCAGTTGCAACAACGCAGCTGATTTATTTTGACCCAGATGACAATAAAGCTAAATATTAATAATTGGTACATAATCAGGGAATTTATAGTGAATAGCCCGAAAATTAGTGAGGCCTGATGCTTCTTGCTCTCATTCACTCACTAAAAGGGCGTGCTGCCTCCTGCTATACTTTTTTTAACTTCCCGCTAAGAAAATTGCAAGCTTTCAAAAATCCGGATGTTACGGTTTTTTAAAAGTTTGCGATTTTCAATTTTCAAAAAACGGGGTACTTTTTTAAGTCACAAGAGGGCTACCCTGCCAAGTTTTCGATTTTGAAAAAAATTTTTAGGATAACTTTTAATCGGCTTTACCGATCGAACAAAAAAAACTAATCAGCTTTTAACCTTGAAACACCACGTCAATTGCCGCCAGCCCAGCCAAAATCTGTTAATTTGTTCGTGAAATATCTTTTACGAAAAATTTTGAAAAGATTAATTTTTTTAAATGACTTCGAAATTTCATATACAACGTCATAATTTGGTGAAATTTGAAGCGCTTTGCATTTGAAATTAGCGGGAAGCTCCAGGGATGTTCTGCAGGGTTTACCAATTTTTTTATTAATATGAGAGGGTGCAAACGAGCACACGGCTTACCTGATGGTAAGTGGTTACAGCCACCCATGAACAACTACAACACATGCGTTGTCGGCGTTTTAAAAAGGAGTAAGCTCTTTTCTTGAAAGTTCTTAGTTTGTATCGGTCCGGAAAAATCTCTGTTGGTAGTCGATTCCACAAGGAAGTCGTGCGAGGAAGAAAACTTCTTTTAAATCACACGGTGGTGGACTCTCAGTTATCCAAATGGTATAGATGGTATCGCGAGTTTCGTCACGATGTGCGATGATGAAATTAGGCGGCTGAAATTAGTGATAGATATCTCGATCTTAATTTGGTATGTGGACGAGCGAAATGTCAGTCTACTTTGTCCCCAGACAGTCGCACGTAAATGTACCGCAACTGCTTGGCGACATGTCTCTAAACTTTGTCCTTTGTGAATACAAAGCCTTACAGTAAATTATAACAACTCAATATCATGAAAACTGGCGGTTGTCAACCCGCCAGCTAAGCATGGCAAGTGGCACTATGGCGGTATGAGGAAATCTATGGGCGAGGTATGTTGAACAACGGAATTTTATAGACAATAGTAGTTTGACAGAAAGCATGGAGCTCACCATACGTGAGGTCTTTCGATCACTCAACTCTTGCGGACACTCTGGAATGTAGTAAAAAGTGCCTATATTACAGGTAACTCAACTTTCATATGCAAAAATCACTTTTGTGAAATTATTTCTACAAAAAAGTAGAATTAAAATCACTTCACAATCTGCGAATATACAGAAACATACAGTCATGCAATTGGCATCCGAATTGGAATATTCGAAGTCGAATTGGATAACCCCTCCTTTTCGAAGTCGGTTAAAAATGAGTTAAAATACTTTGTATAAGTCTCAAGTAGTTAGATGTACTATTATGTTTGTTTTTAGTTGCGGTAATAACTTTAATAATTGACGATACCAGCAGTAGTAAATGTTATTGTTTTTGTTAAGAGCTCATAAAATAATTTACGACTAAATTGCTAATGAATTTAGCTTATCCAATTGACCATGATGGACCCGTAATTTACTTAATTCATTATTTAGCTTAATGTTGGGGCAGAAACATGAGAAAATAAATATAAACAAATTTTCATGAATACTTAGACTTAAAAATTTAAATATGTTATGTACCTAACTTAATTAGTGGCGTACGTATTAGATGATAACAGAACATAGTTCGAATCAATTTTTATCACAAATCTGTTAGATTTTACACAAATGTTCAATAATGATTTAAAGAGAAAAACAAACTTTAAAAGAAGTAAAAACCGACTTCTAATATAGCTTTCGTGGGAGTTTTAATTCTTCACTACACCATGTTGTCTAATCACCTACTTTAGAAGACATTAAATTATGTGGAAAGTTCTTTTCAGTATTTTTAAGAGAAGTTTTCTTACTTTTACTTTTTTGAAGTATAGTTTTTAACTCCATTCAGTGGTAATAAAAATATCACAGCCAGAAGGTAACAACTAGAATGTTGTCTTAATAATTACACTGAAAATTTAATTCCCTGGTAAAATTTTCTCACCAATATTTCTTTGGAAAAAAGCCCTGTTTTTCCACCCTTTGAGGTGTATTTTATTTCTTAAATATAAATTGATAATTAAATTGGTTCACAATTGGCGACGTTATAAAATGAAATTTCTCAAGTTTTTCAAATCTACTATCTATATAGAGCCGTGGTAGCTCAGATGGTTGGCGCTCGCTGTAAATTTTACAGTACGCGAGCAAACCGGGTTCGATCCCCGCCGGCACCAACGAAATTGCTAATTGCAATTTTAAGTACTGATTTTGCTCGGCGGTGAAGGAAAACATCGTGAGGAAACCTACACGTCGGAGTAATAAAAATAAATATTTCGAAGACATGTGAAATTCGCCAACACACATTAGGACGGCGCGGCGGACAAATCCTAGCCCTCAATCCCTCTCAGAAATGAGCGGAGGCCTGTGCCCAGCAGTGGGACGTATATATGTTGTAACTATACTTTACTTTTACTTTTTCAAATCTACTACTGCTGAATTTGGAGGTTTTTCACTTTCCCTTTTATGGAAATCAGCTAAAACTCACAAAAATAATAATAAATACAATGAGTTTATAAAATAAACGAAATAAAATACAGAAATGATATTAAAACAACATATACTACAGAACATTTCGACAAGTGGGAATAAACCTGAATTAACAAACGCATTCCAAATGCTAAGCACTCCAGCACCAATCGCTTTCTAGTACCTACAAATCACACGACGACAACAACGACCTCTGCCGTAGTGATTCCATGTAGAAGAAAGGAAACGGTTACAAAGTGAAATCCTTAGGCTTAGTCATGCTGGATTTACCTTAGATACTTGAGACACAGGGCATTGTGATTAAAGTATGAATATTCATTGTCTTAGTTATCGATCGTTCTGTCAAGTTCAGATAAACGGATTATACTGCATTGCTGGCAATAATGTTATACTGAATGTATCATTACCAGCAGTGCAAGACAGTTGACTATCGCATGTTTTGGAGAAAGATTAATACTGACTAATGTAAATGTAATTATAATCAAGTAAAAAAAAATTATTGACAACGCAACTGCATTTTGATTCTTAATCAATGATAGATTATAGCATCCACTTATTATCTGGTGGTGTGTGTTTTTGTTTATCAACTTTATTCTATAAATAAATCGACTAGTCCATCGGATCAATAAGATGCAGTGGTAATGGGCCGGTTATATGACATGTAGAACCGAAAACTGATGGGGAAGGAAGCTTCTCGAATGGCAACCTTAAATCGGTAAGCTATGTAAGTGTTGGGCGCAAAAAATATCGCCGTAAAGTTGATGGATGCAAGTGGCTCCGGGCCGAATTTGTGGCATTCTTGGGGGGCCTATGTTTTACGGTTAACTTAATTCTGATTGTAATTTTGATAATTATAAATGATGATGATGATAAAGATAACAAATTAGTACTGAATATATATCAAGGAAGGCAACACCGAGATCGGTTGAACTTATCACCATCACCGACAATCACTTAGGCATGTGGTTCAATTAACTCTTAGTGCATATACACAACTTAATGAAAAGAGTTTGACACCAGAAGTTCCACGTGATGTACTAGTAGTAGCGAGAATGGGTCGGTCCGACCAGGGAAGTACCACGCTCAGAAGAATAAGAAAACAGAATAACAGAGTGTCTCTACACTCTACACCGTACAACTTCTTTAACCGAAGACCCTTTTTACTAAAAACTAGGCATGTTATAACAGTCCTCATAAGTGACAACGCATTTGCATTTTGATTATTAACCTACAATAAATTTAGATGTTAATGGACCACAGCATCCGCTTGCATTGCGTGTGTGCCTGTTTGTCACGCTTATTCTATAAAAAATCCCTTCGTACAAAACGATTGTGACATTTGAGCGTTACTTACGTAAATAGATTTAAAGAATAATTCAGCCTGCCTGATTTTGTTATTTTTGTTATTGATCGGACACAGTCAAGGATAATTAAAATTGCTTAGTGCGGCGTTGCCTTAATTGTTACTTCTTAATCAACCCATTTAATTCATGGACATTGGCTTCTCATGATGAAGGGAGAAGTTACCTTAATACATAGAGCAAACTGAGCCAACGGAATACCGAAGGCGAGTAGCCATAGCATTTTTTCGCGAGAGAAATCTGCGCAAACCTAAACAATCGTCTGTAAGTACGAAACCCTCATTCGTGAATTACTTAATACCTACGAAACTCACTTAAACGATTAAAACAATATACTAACAATTTCACACACACACACATATATACATTATAACTCTATCGCGTAGTGCAGTGACAACTCGTATACAGACTTGGATCAGTCGCTTGGCCAATACGCAAATTGTATGAACGAGCAGCCTGTGTAATATTTTGTGATAAAAACAAGTTTATAACAATATAATGTGATTAAAAATTACTATTAAATGAAACGTAGTGCCATCTTTACGTAAAGAATCATCCCCAATTTCCATACATTTAAAAACCTGATAGTGAAATTTTATGTATAGTTATAAGTTATAGTAGAAAAACTACATGTAAGTTGTTGTTTTTGCAATATTTAGAAAATAATGTGGTATTGTCGTTTTTACAATTTAAACGCTACGAGATCCAAAAAATATTGACGTCACTTTTTAGGTTAGGATTTGCCGTTACCAAATAGGTAATAAAGAAATAAATGCACTAGAACTTATTATTAACACTCTAAATTAAAGTAGGAAAGGGATAGATGATAAATAGGATCGTAAAAAGAAGTTACACACACAAAATGGCACAATACACAACGAGACGCAAAGGTATATAGGTATATATACTTGGTATATGAACGCAACAACGAAGGACCGCGCGGATGCCAATTGCATAACTGCCAAATGTCAAAATATCATCATTTCATTCGTGCGCACTCAATGACATACTGAATGATTAATT
>DWHP01007914.1:0-10760 GCA_018247895.1 Parnassius honrathi | reverse complement strand
CGCAATAAATAAATATTGTATTCTACCACATAAATGATAGTACTTTTATACTGATAATTAAAGCAATTCGTGCAAAACTATTCCCTAACCATTCCAAAATATCAAAAATGCACAACGTTAATATTCAAATTTTCACTTCAGCCGGCACTCCCAGAGTGAAACCCGTCGTTTTTTTTTTTACTTATTTTAAGTCAGTGCTTGACGACAAATCAAATTTTAGTAAATGTCGATGAAGCCCCAGATGATAAATCGCAATGTTTCAACGTAAAAAGCCTATTAACTCTTCTTGCCTTGAATGTGAAAATATTCCTACTATTTTTTATACATAGTTTTAAATTTAAATGTTTTAGTTGTAATTAGGAAAAATTAAAACAACTCAAACGAAACATTTTATAAAACTGGTTTTATTTATTTACATTGTCACTTGTGTTGTCACCGGGTAGGACTACTCCATATGATCCCGTGGCCGTCATTAGAGACGACCCGACAGAGGGAAATGGAACCGGAGACGGGCAGCAACTGCGGTTGCAAACCGGTAGAAAACATCTACGGGTATCTCGAGGTCTATGTTCAGTGGTTGATTTGATAATCTGTAATGATGATGATGATGATATTTCGTGTTTCTTCTAATTTTTAGTAGCCCATGAAATTACATTACCGAAATGGAAACAAACACATCCCTCCAGATATTAAGTAGGTAGTGTGAGCCACATTATAGAAGCCTTTTGTAAATTAGTCCCTGATAAACAATCTAAATGCAAATGTAATGTTGCTAAAGACTAAGATGGAACGCTTCTTTACCTGCAAGACACTGGCACCTCCTGTTGGAATCGTAGTATAAAAAATACTTGGAAAATTTTCTTAACGGCTCTTGAATGGGGAGCTTTATTTCGGATCGATATGAACAATTTTTACGAGAACCGAAAAGGATACGGGTTAACAAATTTAGAGCTCTGTATAGATTATTGAGTGGCCGTAACTATTTTACTGTTTGGGGCGACGCTATAATCGACAATCAACAGATTTTATTAGTGGAATAATCTGATAGCGTTCAACACTTCATTTTTCCCAGATCTATAAAAAAATTTGTAAACCCCAATGATCGAAATACAGGACCGCCAAAGAATTGTTCCATTCTCAGTTAATTTTTTTTCATTATTTTACAATAGGAGATATAAAAAAATAAGGCCAACCCTCATCCTTTCGAATTCGAGGTGTGCAACGGAGTCAATGTTGATGAATTGATTTGAAAATCATATTTGCTTAAGAGAATTTACGAAACCAATTCGACCTGTATTTAGCAAGAAGCGACTATGATATGTGTCCGAAGAATTTTACAGCTTCCGATATACAAGACGGTATAACAATAATTCTTTTTATAGAATAAGAATGACAATCGAGCACACAGTTCACCTGACGCTAAGTGGCTGCTGTGGCCCATAGGCATCTACATCTATCCTTGATTTATAAATCGATAATCAAGATAAGATGGAATTCCGTAAAAGGGTCTCCGGTTCTCTGTACTCACCATACGAAATACAGCAACATTGAGTTGCTATTTTTCGCTGGTATTCTGTTAAAGTGTGGTCCTTCATTGATTGATCGACCCATTCGCGCTACTACTGTGGTATAGCCGCATAAAGACTCTACCACTTATAACAACACGTCGTTGATCATGTTACATCCGACTCAAATACGTTACACCAGCCTATTACGGTAACAAAATAGTTTCGTGTCACAACTTCCGTTTCGGTTCTGTGTTCATATTAATGTTATGTGACTGGGACACGCGATACGTTTGTTAGAATTGTCTATAACCGAAAACGATGTCATTCATATCGTTCTTCAATTCTGGGTGATAAACTGTTGAATGAATGGTTTACAAGTTTGATGAATGGGTTCAGATTACCGCTCGTTCCTTTTTTTTAACAAACACGATTAGCATAAGTTGTTTAGTCCAATATAAGTAAAAAGTTATTTTTTTATAATTTAAAGGGAACAAATGAGCACACAGTCCACCCGATGGCATGTGGATGCTGTGGCCCATAGACGTCTACATTTAACTTCGATTAAGAACCAAAATGCAGATGCGTTGTCACCTCTGAGGGCTAAGATGGAATGCCTCGAGTAAAACGGGTATCCGATTCTCTAAACTCACCATACGGAACACAGCAACATAAAGCTGCTATTTTACGCTGGTATTCTGTGAGAGCGTAGTTCTTCCCCGGTCAAGCCGTCCCATTCGTACTGTAACCATAATACCTATAGCTGCAGCGTGGCTGTACCACGTATAAACACGTATTATCGTTGTAAGGTGACTGTGAAAAATGCCAAAATCATGATCTTATATAAAATGCCCCCTAGTAAAAGAGATGTTTAGGTCATGTCCAAAAATTAACAGTAAAAAAAAACAAGAAATATGTGAAGGAAACGATCTTAGCGAATTTCATAAAACGTATGGTATAGGATTTTGTTTTACCTAGAAGTTATATAATTACGAAGGTCTGCTGTGGTTTTGGTCCATTCTGACTATGCCACATTTGCGTTAAAAATTATTGCAATAACTATTAGTGTGTCTCAATTTTTTGTTTACTTTTTGCTGGCAACACGTATTCAATACGTTGAACATTATTGAACGCGGTCATACAGAATAAATAATGAAACAATTTAGATAATCTTTAATTGGTTTCTGGGTTAAAAAACAAACTGTTAATGTTTTAAAATCGATTTCATTATCAATAACAAACGAATGGAATGTTATATCTGTTGTAAATGTTATGTTAAAAACGCTGCAGCTATACTATGGTTGAAGCACAAATGGATCGGCCCGACCGGGGAAGGACAAAGCTCACACAGAATACCAGCGTGAAAAAATTAGGGTGACAAACGAGCACACAGTCCACCTCATGGTAATTGGTTGCTGTGGTCCATTGACATCCTCGATTACTAATCGAAATACAAATGTGTTGCCACCCGTGAGGACTAAGGACCCATTTTACTGGATACGAGGCATTCCATTGCCTCGTATCCAGTAAAAAGTGTTTCCTGCTCTCTACACTCACCATACGCAACATGGCAGCATTCAGCTGCTATTTTACGCTGGTGTTCTGTGAGAGCGTGTTGCTTCCCCGGTCGAGCGACTCATTTGTACTACAGCTATACTACTAATACAGATGCAGCATGGCTCTACCACGTAAAACGATAAAATATTTAATAAAAGCTAAAATATTATTTGACATACAATTCAAGGTCACATTAAATTTATATAGCCAACAAATTATTATTATGCAAGACCACACGTAGCTTGATTAGGGTCTAGATTTATGTTCTGCAACACTGCCTCACGACATAATAATAAAATCTTGCTGCATTTTATAAATTTAAATAAATCTAGAATCATCTTTGTAATCAACACTTAATAACTCTCTTTCAATAAAGAATCCGTTGGGTTCAAGTTCACAACTAAAATTTATAGAAAATGTTAAAGCGTTAATTAGAATTTGCTTCCAAGCTATTTCTTAAATTAGTTTTGTAAATAAGGAGTTTGTACAACCTGTGTTCTTTATTGTATAATTTCACTTTGAAAAAAAATCCCTTTGGGTTTCTTCTCTGTTGTTCCCTGCAAAGGAATTTTTCACGAACCAGTGGTAAAATTAAAAACTGCTTTCAATAATAATTATTTGTTATCCATATTGAATAAAAAAATATTGTATTCTTTTTTTTTAAAGCTTTTATTAGCTTTGCGTGTCTATCTATCTATGTAATGGAATCTTTTAGGTAATGTGATTTTCACCAACTTGTAAGATGCGTGAGGGTAATGTGGTTACCTTAAGCTTTTCCGCCCTATAAATCAAAATTTAGAAGAAGGGCAGAGACAAAAACTAAAATTAAGAAAAAAATAGCAAACAGGCTTCGGCAATAATTAGGAACACTTCAAAAAATCTACTTAAAAAAAACTAATTACACTACACCATACTAATATTTACTATAATATGACCAAAATATTTAATATTACTATACTAATGGCGTCGGTAAAGCATCGCTCTTTTGACCCTTCATTATTTGATTGACCGATGGTGAGCTATCGTATCACAGAGTCATCTATGCATACAAGTCTGTAGTTTTTGAGTTATAAAAAAGTGACCATATTAGCTGAACGCCCATATTACCTTCACGTACTGTAGATGACCGGTTGACTTGAAAATTTGCACTCGTATCTAGAGCCGATGATAATACAATAATTTAATACCCTTAGCCTAGTACCCTAAATCAGGATCACCAGGATAAAATAAAATAATTATCAGGATCATCAAAACTCATTATCAATGCGTGTTGTTTATTTTTAAGTCTTATATTATTATTCTTTTCATCAAAAATCACTGTAAAATGGCGCGCATTTTTAGACATTAATCTCTAAGCAGAGTGTTAACCCTCATTAATCCAATCGATGCGTAAATAAACGTTCAACGTATTTATAGTCGAGTATACAACCTGTTCCATAAACATTTTCTTGCTTCCTGAATCTATTAGTCAGGCATATCTTTTCTCATGTGTTTGGGCAAATTAAAACAAATCTTGCTTGCAAAGCTCTCAGCCTTATGATCACAGATTATATAGAATGTAGCAGGAAATAAATCGGCTGTCAGAGCGTCATAATTTTAAAACTTATAACCGCAAATGTGCTATAAGACTAGACGTATATTTGCCCTGCTTACTGTAATGGTTGTGCACTTGCTCAATGAATATATAAACGCATAAATAACATGTAAGTAGCTGAATTTTATACCCTTTTTTAACCAGGACTTTTTCTTAAATGGTTAAGCCACGCTGCAGCTTTATTATCGTTGCAACTCGAATGGGTCGGCTCGACTAGGCAGGACCACTCTCTCACAGAATACCGTCGAGAAAATGCCGTTTAATTCTAATATGTTTCGAGTGATGAGTGAAATTCAAATTTATTTACAGGTATAGGAGATAGAATACCAGATACCTTTTTAATGGTAACATGCATTCCATCTTAGTCCACAGATGTGACAACGAATCTGCATTTTGATTCATAATCGAAAGTAGATGTAGATGTCTATTCGCCAGTACTTCCAACAAGTGGACTGTGTGCTCGTGTGTGACATCGTATAAATCCGTAAAATATTCAAATATTATAGCAATAAACTACAAAGAATGACGAACAAAAGACTCAATTTTAAAGCTTTTAAAATCAAGGAGACAATTTCTTTTTGTATGGAGAATGGGTTAACCACAAATTGTGGCGTCATTTAATGAAATACAGGTCGACTTATTCCTTATAATCTATAAATTACAAATGTTATGTTAGTTTAAGGGAATACTGAGAAATATACAATGAAAATATGAATATCACAACAACCTAAAAAAGCGACGGTCTAGTAGTTATTACCGGTATCATAAGTTAAAATACTGCACTGGTCAACAATTAATAGTATAAAACAAAGTTGTAGATACATTAAGCGTTTAGAGGTACTTTAAGATTGATGGAAAATCCTTTTAGTAGTTCGTTCTTCGTTACACGCATTTTTTTTGTTATTACATCAGCCAGAACACGAATATCAAAACAATTCTTTTCTTTTTTCAGAATTTATGATTCCAGTTAGATTTTCATAAAATATTTAGTCCGTTTTCTATAATAAATTAGTGTGTTTTTATGTGTAATAAAATAAATTTACTTTAAAATTCCTGGGCCCAAAAACGATTGTCCTATTTATGTAATTTTTTCCAAGAGGAATCTGATGATGCGTGGCAGACATAAATTTTTGCCTTACTGAGAGGGCATCCATATTTAACAATGTAATGAATAACATAGCTACATCAATTTTAATTCGATTAATTTATTCTTCACCCCATCGCGTGACAAACCGTTATTAATATAAAGTCTACAAATGAATGCTGGCTTGTTTAATTTCTTCAATCCTAATATATTTGGGTTATCCCATCAAACAGGGCGGTGAACCAATTCATTTTAAAAACATTAACGAATATTGATTTACGATTTTAATCTGTCTGTTTCTAAATGCAGGCACGAATTCTCGGCTACCAAATTAGAAAAAAAAAATTCGTAATGTTTTAAGCACCAGTTTCAAATTTTATATTTCGACCGAAAAAGTTTACGGAATTAAAAATAATCATCATTTTGCATCGCAGCGTATTCCTGATTCTATGACGTTAGCGCAAGTGCTATATTCGTATGCATGCACTTGTGATTTATGCTTACGAATTCAAGATTACGAATCACCTTGATCGAGTTTTCATTGGAGTTTGCTTATGCAATGAGGACAATGAACTCGTCCCCTCGTGTTCGACGACGTCGCGTCGGTGCGGCGTAGTGACGGGAAAATTTTACGTTGACATTTTTTACTGCTTATCAAAGATAAAAAAAATATAAAAAAAGTTTGCTTTCTTTTTTTATGTAGAATAAGGGCGAAAACACACACAGTCTAAGAAGACTAAGACGGAATACCTCGTTCCAGTAAAATCCGGGGTCAATAAAAAGGGGTCTCCGGCTCTGTTCACTCACAATTGTAACACAGCAGTATTAAGCAGCTATTTTCAGCAAGTATTCTGTGAGAGTGTGGTCCTACCCCGGTTGACCCGACCCATTCGTGCTATGGACATAGAGCTGTAGCGTGGCTCTACCACTTAAAATCTCGTATTAAGATAATAGTAATTATTAATATCGTATTTTTTATAATTGAAAAAAACTTTTGAAAATATTTGTACGTTTAAATTCTTTTTTATTATCCGTCTTCAAAAAACTGTGTGCGTGTGTGTTGTTTTTCCTCCTTTTTATGTATGTTTACGTTTACACGACATCTTTGTTAATTATGAAACGACTGTTGTGGTTTTTTCATTAAATAGATTATTATATCAAGCGTGGTCCCACATATTAGGTACATAATTTGGAGAAAAAATTTCACTTCTAAGGATGGCAATTGGTGATTCTTCTCCACTCGAAGTAGAAAAATAAATTAACATTTAAACAAAAATCATACGCGTCTACAAGTACCAACAAGTGATAAAATTGAAAAATTTGTACAACCGACTTCAATACAAATAAAATGAAAACATCATCAATGTATTCGGAGTCAATTAAGTACGCAATATTAAGGATAATTTAAAAACTACTGATCAGATCTTGATCAAATTTTCACGGGACCACATGAAAAACACCAACTTTCAAATAAAGAATCATCAAAATTGGTTCTTATACGTTGTAGAGCCACACTGCAGCTATATTATGCACTGTATATAGCAGTGCACAGATGATTCGGCTAAACCGAGGAAAGACCATGATCTCACGGAATACCAGCGTAAAATAGCAGCTTAATGCTGCTGTGTTTCTTATGGTGAGTGTAGAGAACCGCAGACCCACTTTATTGGCATCCAGGTATTCCATCTTTGTCCTCAGGAGCGACAACGCATCTGCATCTTGATTCTTAATCGAGGATAGATGTAGTTGCCTATGAGCCACAGCATCCACTCACTATCATGTGGACTGTGTGCTCGTTTGTCATCCTTATTCTATTAAAAAAATCACTCTGAAGTCAGCGCTTTAATCTAAGGCACTTAGCTCCAACTTGGAATATAAAAATATAATTTTATTATTTTTAGTTCGTTGAGTTTGACTTCTACTTTTATTGCAAGTTAATTAATTCTAGAATGCGATATATAAATTACAACTTGTTTTATTTGACAAATTCTTAATTATCAAACATAAAATTATAAATTTATTAACAATTAATGTAGCAACTCAAGTTTTTATATGACCTTTTAACTTCAAAGTCAGCTTTAAATTTACCACAATACATCTGCCCGAAAACAGTACGTAGATTGAGGCTTTGCGCTGATTCCATATTATGTTGAACGAATCCGGAATAGTATGGGCTTATGAAGTTAGACTTTAAGGGCCGAAACACATAACCGCGTAGCGCTGCCGGCCCGCTAAAATCGGCAGATTGCGTTGCGGCGTCGCGAAAAAGAGCGAGCAGGGCAACCAGTTCCTCGTGATTTTTTAGTGTGCATAGACGTCTCTCTGCCATGGATGGTAATAAACGTATTTCTTATTTGTTATTAAAAAGACATTACTCTATTTTAAATAAACGATAAAGAAGATACTGGATACATCCACTTAATAGGGCTGTGAATCCCGATGGCGAGTACTTTTCTCGAAAATGCGAAGCGTTAAAGATGGATGAAAAAAATTTTTTGCTTACTTTAGAATGAGCATATCATCATTTGAAGAGCTATTAAGCGGGTTATCAAAATGTATACAGAAAAAACGACGGGCTGCACAGTGAAAACTTGAATATTAACGTTGTGCATTTTTGATATTTTGGAATGGTTAGGGAATAATTTTGCACAAATTACTTTAATTATCAGTATAAAAGTACTATCACTTATGTGGTAGAATACAATATTTATTTATTGCGCTATCGTACACAAACATGACAATTTATAGATAAACTTTTTAATTACATTAAAAAGTTTATCTCTCAGAAATCTTCTATGCGCAGGCATACATTTTCGCAGCGCCGTAGAAAGAGATCGGGATACTTCAGCTCCTACGCCGCGCCCGCTGTCTCTCTCCATCCGTGTTACGAATTTTCGATCAGGACACGTGACCTGACGCGAGTTTAACATTTTTTACCCATTACAGAAAAGGTGTACAACGCCGTTTGAGAAGTTTTCACTTCAAAAAAAAATTAAAACAGGGAAACCTGTTGCTGCTTTCGACATCAACGCAAACATTTTGATTTTATAACTACTTCCGATTTGACACGTGCTGTTTGCAATAGCGTTGGAAACAAACTACATCATTGTCAACAACGCAATAACGCTGGAATTCGCGTCGCGGTACATACCGCAAAGCGGCGGGCGTCTATTCTTCCCTTTAATATACGAGATTTATACTAGTACGAATATGTTGGAAACTCGTCATGTTAAAAGCTTCAAAAAGCTTCCTTTGTGTCCTTGAATAACATTTTACGCCTGCAGTAGTAACACGCATAATAAGATGTTATTAGGATTATTAAACATATTATAATATGTCATTAAATAAATAATATGGTGGTTTGGTCATATAGAAATAATGAATGAGGAAAGAGTGACAAAGCAAATTTATGTTGCAGAAGCGAATTGAAGAGTCGGAAAGGGACGTCCCAGGCGAAAGTTTATCGATCGAATTAACGATATATTGAAAATGGGCCAAATTAGGAGTAACATTAACCGACGAGATTGTATGCGTAGATATATGAATGTGGAGGAGGCAAGAGAGGTGTCTCAGGATCGTGCCAAATGGAAGTCAGTGATCTCTGCCTACCCCTCTCTGGGTGACAGGCGTGAGTGTTTACGTTATGTTATGTATTATGTATATAAATAATTACCATCACCATTACCATTAAAGCCTATAAAAGTCCACTGCTGAACATAGGCCTCCCCCACAGATTGCATAGTTGATGCTCACAGAAGATGCTGCTGCCCATCGCCTGCCTGTCTCCCTCTGTCGCCTCTTAAGACACCCACGGGACGATATGTGGCAGTGGTTATCCGTCCGCTACACGATACAATTAAATAAATTAAAAAAAAGCAAATCATATAACTTCGGCGATTATCGGTGTAGGTGTCTATGGGCCGCAATATCCACTTACTATCGAGTATGTCTGTTTGTAACTTCTAAGTGTAATAAAACCTAGAGTTGAATGACGATCTCATCGGATTGTAAGTTGTGATGAAGTGTTGAATGATAAAACTTAGCAAAGCCAATTTAATCTTCTCTTACGTATAGTCACATTGTATTAAGGTGGTTGGATTGACGCAAGCAAATTATTCCATTTACGCGTAAGTTACGGACCAATGTTGCCCGTCACTAGCTGTGCTAACTCCCAAATATTTACTCTTCGGACTTACAAGTACCTTGTTCACGATCGCGGTTACTATTATACGTGACATGTAGTATTCTATCGTGCGTGCAAGTCGCTTGTATGTACATATCCTTGTCTAAGATTATGGAGACAGATAAAACTGTAGAGCACTGATAAAAACGTTACGCTGCATATTTGTTGGTTATCGCGCAACTACTATGAAGATGGCTTTACTCAGGGCTTCTCTGCGTAATAGAATTCGTAGGAAGATATTCTTAGTAGAACCAGAGTAACTGATATAGTGGCAATGGGCCATATAGCTCGAAGAACCGACTACCGATGAGATTTCGAGTGATAGCCACGTATCGGCATAGTGGCGGCCGAGTGCACCCTGATAGTAAGTGGATATTGTGGCCCATGGACATCTACATTCATCTTCGATTAAGAATCAAAATGCAGATGCGTGATTACCCCTGTGACAACGATGGAATGCCTCGTTTCCAGTAAAAAGGTCTCCGATTCTCTACACTCGCCATACGAAACACACCAGCTTTAAGCTGCTATTTTACGCTGGTCATATGTGAGAGCGTGGTTCTTACCCGGTCGAGCCGAGGCATTTGTGCTGCAACCTTAATTTAGCTGCAGCGTTGCTCTACTACGTAGAAATAAATATTCATCATCAGTACTGCTAATTACAACATTACTGTTAGTGATATGTTAATCACGTACATACACTCTATGCATAGCAATGAATAACTCTCGAAGCCGTAAGCTAACAACACTTTTGAAGTAAAATAATAATAATAATAATAATATTCCACAACTATCACACAACGCCATCTAGTCCCAAGCTAAGCAGAGCTTGTGTTA
>DWHP01007913.1:0-10760 GCA_018247895.1 Parnassius honrathi | reverse complement strand
ATTAATTGCATTATAAAAACTTTTGAATATTTGCATGCTGTTGAAACAGCTAAATGGGTTTTCTTAACACAATAACAGTGATAACATCAAGAAGAAAACATTTTGAACCTATTTAGTTGCAAATAAAGAATTTGAATTTGAATTTTAATAACGTCACCACATCGATTTTACTATATTCGTTTAACCTTCACATGGCGGCGATATCACTCGGCGTCTCGAGTGGTTAAAAATAACCTCCCGATGATATATTTACTATCACTCTCACAAGTCCTAGAACTAGAGGTAGTAGTTGTTGTAATCGTAGCCACTAGAACCTGGCCTGCCCTATTGATTTCCACAAAGTACAGTTCTGAGTTACCTTCTGAAATTTTTCATATTTCTCCATTTTGCGCCTCCCAGCATTTATCTTGACTCATGTTCGACTTAAATTGGTTGAGATGAAAAGAATAACAGAACCTGTATGTGACTAGGAACTAGTTCTTGAAATATCAAGCATCAACATCAGGATTAAAATTTGACGCCTCAGTGGCTAAACATGTGGCTCTGGCCAAATTAAGTTTAAATTTTACCTTACGTTCGCTGACAAAGGTAGGAGGTAGTTTTTTACTGGAAACGAGGCATTCCATATTAAAAATCTTACGTAAAATAAAAAAATTATAAAACAATATTTATAACCCAAATTAATAATAAGTTACGTCTTATCATTTGGGACAGGGGGGAAGGGTTTTCTTCTAAAATTCTCTACTAAAGTTATCAAGGCTTAGCAACCGCAGTTTTTAATTATGCACGAGCTGTTTCCCGCGACTTCACCCGCGTGTAATTTAGGGATGTAAGTTTTTTGCGCGGAACCCTAATTCTTTTTCTAAAATAAAAGTAGCCTAAATTACTCCTTACAACATCAGCTATCTGCCAGTGAAACTCGCGTCAAAACCAGTCCAGCCTTTTCGGATTTGTCGGAAAAAACAGATAGACAGACAGTATATACTTACATACTTACTACGTTCTTTTGACGTTACAAACAGACACTTAAATTTTATTTATTTGTATAGATACGAATTGATAAATCCAGGTGGTAATAGGCCACATTCTGTGGCATTGCTTGGGGAGGCCATAATTTAGCAGTGGAGTTGTAAAAGACTGTGATGATTGTAAACCGTTATCAAAATAAAATATAATAAAGTCATCAACTAAAGTCACCACAAAAAAAATGTGGTAGAACCATGCTGCCGTTATATTGGTAGTATAGTTGTAGCACGAATGGGCCGGCTCGACCGGAGAGGACCACGCTCTCACAGAAGACCAGCGTAAAATAGTAGCTTAATGCTGTGTTTTGTATGGTGAGTGTAAAGAACCGGTAACCCTTTTACTGAAAACGAGGCATTCCATCTTAGTCCTCACGGGTGACTACTCATCCGCATTTTGATTCGTAATCGAGGATAGATGTAGATGTCTATGGGCCACAGCAACCACTTATCATCAAGTGGACTGTGTGCTCGTTTGTCACCCTATCCTATAAAAAAGAATATGTGAAAATTTGGAGTTCATTAGGGCATAGCAATACCAAGTAGTCTAACCTCAACGAGCAGCACTTGTTCTTTAATGCACTGAATGGTTAAAGTATGAATATTTTCTTATCTAAGTAGCGATGCACCCCGTCTTCGCCCGGATGGTTTCTGGATCACGAAAACATCGCCACCTACCGGTTCCTAATGTGAATCTAAACCATCTAGGGACCCGCTCAAACACAAAAAAGTTACATCAAAATCAGTGGAACTGTTTTTGAATTTTTAGCGAGACTAAGGAAAAGAAAATTGGTTTTTAGCCGATTTCGAAAATAAGGAGGTATTCACTTCGACTGTATGTTACCTCATAACTTTTCTCTGGGCGAACCGGTTTTGATGATTCCTTTTTTATCTGAAAGCTGGTGCTTATCTTGTGGTCCTATATAATTTTCATCAAGATCTGATCAGTAGTTTCTGAGTTATATTTAATTGACTCAAAGTACATTGATTCGGTCGTATTGAAGTCGGTTGTACAAAATTTTTATTTTACCACTCGTTATTTATAGAGATTATTTTCATATCTAATAATGAAAAGAAATTCTACGTTTAGATATTACTAGGTTAGTAGGACGGTTATTGACTTCCCGTCGGAATTTAAAAATAAACAATAGTTGAGTTACAAACCCACAAAACATATTTTTCGAGATATATTGATAACGATTGATAACGCCAAAATTATCGCGGCGATTTAAACGATGGTATATAGCGACCACTTCATACACAGTGCTTTGATATTTACTTGAAAGTAAATATATAATCTTTCTATATATTTGTAAGTCTCCTCTCCGTGTGTATGTCAACGAATTCCTCCTATTGGACCGATTTTTATGAATTTTTGTATGAGTGATTAAGTTGATTCAAGAATGGTTAATATTCACAATTAAACCGGGTAGTGCAAACCGTGCGAAACCGGGATAGATCTCTAATATTATGCATATCTGGGACAACGAACAACGGCGAAAAAGGTGTGATACGTTTTATATCATAGAATACTATAATACACAATAGAATGGCTGTCAACCTTATTTTGTACGACAATCGGCGTCGCCGGGAGCACACATACAAGCAATGACGTCGTATTATCGCTACTACAAATCCGATTCGCTGTGTTGACAGACTGAGTAAACTTACACATTTTAGTCTTTTGATTAATGTTCAAGATCATCATTAAAAAAATCGTTTAAATTTTAATACATATTTATTTGTAAAAAGTGTGCAATTTGGCATTTTTTAAATAATTTGCATGCGGCGACGCTTGACACGAAAATTGGAAACGATTGTAATGTCAAAAGAGATGTGTTGACATTTACAGGTGTGAATTGACATTTTAGTGACATGTTAGTGGCAACACGGACTCCGCCCACTCCCCCGTTCTATTATGTATGTATTATAGTATTCTATGTTTTATATTGTTTGATATTGTTCATAGGCCTGTCAAGCGTGATGTTTTTACTGACAACGAGTTATTCTATTTTAATCGATGATAATATGTGAGATAATATTATGTCTGGGATGAGTAAATTATTACTTTTTCTCCGGATGAAACCTAACCTGCACGACGCCCTGACCCCAGACAAGCGACTGACTGGGTATTATTTACTAAAAACAACCAAATTCTACTATCTGGTGATGGGTAGCAATATTACAGCACAGGAGTGTGTGCTTTATCAATCCACCTATGTAACGTGGTGTGTATGGGCAAATCTTTTGGGTAATGATTGCCAACTGGTGCATTAATAAAACGAACGTCCAGTACTGGATTTAAAAAGATCGTTGATGTAATGCGATATGTTTAGAATTTTCCTATCTTATATTATGATAGCAGCCTATTAAATTCCGATGAAGAACAAAGGCCTCCCCAATAGATAGCCTCATGAGGGGGTTATGATATTTGAACAGATGCCACGCTTTCACAAGCGGATTGGCAACCACAGGTTTTTATTATTATTAAGTTGTTAAAAGGAAGCAGAAAGGAAGTTTTGAGATGCCCAGTGAATGACGCCGAAGAGTGGCGGCTTAAGAGAATGCACTACCCCAATTTGTATTTGAAATAAGTGTTAGAAATAACAACAGCATGTTAATAAACCAAATCCAACGTAAATACATTTTTTCTACGTCGAACGCACTGGTTTTAAATGGCAAAGAACGCACATAGGCTTCACGAATATAAATATAAATTTATACACAGCTTTTATATGTTTGTCGTTAATCATTCAAAGCAACGAATAAAAGACATGTCCTATACAATATTATAAGAGCTTCATAAGACTTAACTAAACTTAATAAACGCAATTCTCAACAGAGCGCAAGCATTTTAAATTACAAAATGCGTTAAACCGCAGCTGTTCTGTTATTTAAAAGAGAAGTATTACTACACGGCAAAATAAATTAATCATTTTAAAAGGATTATAAAACAAAGAATTACATTATGATTCTTAAAAAGAACAGGATATGGTACAATTTTTTTTATAAGTTAACGTTAAAGTTATACAACAAGCGACGCCTTTTAAGTGAACGTGTTATATGTACATCTGGTACGAAATAGTACGTATAAAAATACGTTCTACATTTAGCTGTTTATTTTTGCAATTTATACTTTAAGTAGTTACGTAATGGAGCGAAGATGCCATAAATCAACATTATATCGATCTAGCCAAAAATATTTTCCATCTTCAAAAAGAGTAAATATAGCAAAATTATTTATTCAGCACAACATATTGTGTGACGGCGTGAGAGGTTCCATCACGCCTTCTCGTTGTCGTAGAGGTTGACATGGCTTCAGAGAGATGGCAAATTATTTAACTTTGGTATAAAAATATAAGTAAATAAAAGCTTTTTAAAATTAGGCTGACAAATGATCATAAATACACCTGATAGAACATGAATGCTATGCTGGGTTAAGATTAAAAATGAAGAACCCGTAAAGAATAAGATCAAATTAATCTTTACGAAAAAAGCATCTTTACCAGTAATGTCTCAGATTTTTTAATCTTGTCTTAAGAAACACAGCAGTATTAAGTTGGTATTCCGTGGAAGCGTGGTCCTTCCCCGGTCAAGACGACCCCATTCGTGCTGCAGTTGTGTTTACTCTTTTTTATGCTTATTTTTATTAACCTTTTTCGTTAAATTTATTTTCATTTTAAATAATTTTAGTAACAAATAATCATATTCTTTATTATTTCTTTCTTTCTTTCAGACCAGAAAGCATTTATGAAAACGAAAGAGTCAGCAGCGCTACTAATATATTTGTCAGCAGATAACTAGTAAATAAACATTTTAATACTATAATAAATAACCCATAAAAATAAAGAAAATATAGAAATCAGCAATAAAGACTTACATTTTGTATACAACAAACGTCTCTCCAACGATAAAACGTATCGCCGATAAACGCAGCACAATCGTAACGAAAGGAGGGTCCTTGAATGCACTCCGTTACTCGTTATACGGCGTTATATAACTTATAAATGCGACTCCACTGTGCGCTCTTTTGTATAGAGAAAGACGAAGACAAAAAGCAAGCTCAAATCAAAACAAGCAAGAAAAGATTTTAACCCTATACACATTGAGTATAATTTACCATTACGTAAAAAATTATTTCGTTAAGAATTTGCAACGTAGAGGGAAGTTAAAAAGAAACCCGAAAGGAACTAATTTGAATCTTATTCTAATAAAAATAAAGTCTCTATGAATGGCATTGATTTAAAAAAATAAAAATAAGCAAATTAAAATGAGTAATGTGAAGTAAACGTTATACCATTGATATACAGTTGGATATTGCAGAATCTCTACGTCATGTTCATTTGCCTCACATGAGTCATCGGTCGTATTACGAGTTTACGAGTAACGAAACATGATAAAATCGTTAGTCGGCATGGAAAAATGTCCGACTCGTCGATGCCTCCGGTTTCACATGCACTCACATTGAAATATTTCTTGTCTTACTGCTAACTTAAGGCTCACCACATACATAGGGTATTCCAGCAGTAAGTCCATGTAAAATCAATGACTCGTCCTACACATACGGTAGTTTTCCGTACGGAATTTCGCGGGCAAAACGGGATTCCGTACTTGTGTGACCGACATGTTCGTTTCGGAATTCCGTACGTAGTGAGTGGCGGGCCTAAGGCAGTAATAAGACCCAAATACACTTACATTAAAAGTATCTGTCTGTAATAGCAAAATAGCTGCCTAAGTCATAAATAAAAATGTTTGTCCGAACTAACGCATGGAATGGGTGAACCGATTGTGAAACTTTACAAACAAATAGAGAGCAATGCCAGGAGGGATCTATATTCTATCCGAAAAACTTGAAGATTAAAAAAAGAAGAAAAATTGATAAAATAAATATCTTTGCTTACTTTAAATCTTAATACTGTTACTTTCACAGATCCTATCCTACCTAGGCGAGGCCGGGGCGGGTCGCTAGTCTTGAATATATATATCTGCTAAAACTGTTGTTTTCGAAGAAAGTTTTAAAGAAAAATCCAGTACAAGAGATCACCTTACTTGATAACAGTAACGTATCATATTTGAATACAGAAGACAGAAGTTTTTTACTTTATTTACCGTCCGATCGGACTATGAGAGTGAGGGAATAGGGAGTGCACCTGTGCTTGCGCATACACTTGGGCACTATAATCCTGTCCTGCGCTGATGGCTAGCCTCCGTTGAGACAGGCCGCCGTGGCTGGAATCCGGTCTGGAGGACATTATTATTATTATTATAGTACTATATAGCTGCAGCATGGCTCTACGACGTAAAAAAATTATTTTATATTGTATAAAAACTTTTCTTTCTTACAGTTGTCACACTGGTATAAAATATGTTAGTATCAGAGTTATTAAAAAATCGCTTATGAATCTTGCTATACTGGCAAACAGTTCCATGATTTTTTCTTCTTCAGCAGCCCGTAATATCCCCCAGCCTGGCGTGCCCCCCCCCCCCCCGTTATGGCATGTATGACGTATGCCAATGCCGTAATTGCCACTCTTGGTAGACGAATTGGCTATTTCTGTAGACAACGTCTGACATCTTTGATGTTACTCCTCCGTTTAGATTTTTCTATTTCTTTCTTTTAATTATACCTCTACGGTAATGAATAAATCCGCCAGAAAATTTACTTTTAAAACTAAATAGCCTTTTTATACCAAGGATTCAATTCTCATTTAGCTTTTAACCATTTTCAAATTAGGGGAAGGTTTCACTATCCCATATCTCGTGAATTTTAAATTATTTAATGAATAATTTGGATTTCTTAAGGTATTTGTTAACTCTTATCTTACTTAATGTCACGTTAGGGTAATCGTTTTTATTACATATAAACATACTAGCTTTTTACCCGCAGATACGTTCGCGTGGGTTTGAATTTATAAAACATCAATAGTACTATTTCTTAAAAAACTGGATCACTTTTAGAGACACATCGGTATCTATGCCTATACTGGACGTTGGAAATGATTGAAATTTGGCAATATTATACGTAACAGAAACACATGAGTGAGTTTACCGGAATCGCATTTATATCATACGTAGCCACACCTTTTTTATATCAGGCACGTCTTTGAATACGTCACTGAATATCAATAGCGTAAAGCAAAGTTTAGACGAAGCCAGTGTTGGCCGCCAGTTTAACTGGCAGCCAGCGCTGGCTTGTTATTGGCCTCGTATAAACAGTTTTTCAAGACAAGCCGGCGCTGGCTGCCAGCGCTGGCGGGAATAGAGCGCCTGCCTATTTTTCAAGCCAGTGACCTCCGCCCGCGTGCCCCGCAATCCCCGCGCCAGGATAAATAATTTGTAATATAAAAAAATTACTAGTGATATTGTACAAAATCCTATATTTGATGTATGTTATGATAAACATTCTTATTCAGTTAAAGTTTAAAAACTCATTAATTTAAAACAACGACTTACAAGAATAATCTACAAATGAAATGAATCCGTTTGGCCTCATCTAAACAACACGAGCCAGGACAGCGCTGGCTTGGCTAAGGACTGGCGCCAGCGTTATTGGTTTCGTGTAAACCTTGCTTTATATACAGTGTGTCCGGTTACGGACTAGCGATATTCTAGGTACTAATAATACAGCTATTTTAATACAAAAATACAGTACATTCTGAGCTCTAATCCACTCCCCCTTTATGTAGCGGCCATTTTGTTTTTTTCTAGAGATATTCTCTACGTGTTTACAAAAAAATTCGTATCTCTCAAAGTTTTGGTCTTACGGAGATAAAAATTGACTCATTCGGAGGGCAACAATATTTACTATCGTTTACGTTACCAAAAAAATTGTTCACATACTCGTATTTTTAAAGAAAAAAAATTACTTCAAATAAATATCAAAAAATATGTTATAATGTATCTGTATTCTTATGTACGTGCTAGTCACTGAACAACTCCTAAACGGCTGGACCAGTTTTAATGATTTTTTTGTGTATGTTGGAGTGGGTCCTTTGATGGTTTAGATTTTCAATTAGACCCGGTAGGTGGCACTGTTGTCGAGATCCAGAAATCACCCGTGCGAAGCTGGGGCGGACACAGTCTACAGATCTCCCCGCGCTGGACATAATCCTCTCTCTTCTCATTTCTACGTGGGTTATGGGGCAGTTGTCCACCGCGCTACTCTAGTGCATGTTGGTATACTTTACATGATAGAGGTTTCCTCGCGATGTTTTCTTTCGCCGCCGAGAACGCTGTGTATCACTACACTAGCACTTAAAATTATAAGATGCTGATGCAGATGATTCCATTGTTGTCAGCAGGCATCGAACTTAGGTTGCTCGCATAATATTAATTATTGCGGGGCATAGCCTCTCAAGTAACACAACTATCCCGTATATAATTTTCGTGATTTCGTTTAGTACGCGAGTTAAGATATACGTGGTAGAGCCATGCTGCAGCTATATTATGGTTGTAGCACGAATGGCTCACTTTTACAAAATACTATAGCTTAAAATAGCAGCTCAAAGTTGCTGTGTTTCGTATGGTGAGTTGGTGAGTGTCTCTACACTACTTATCGCTTCTCGAAGCGGAGACCCTTTTTACTAGATCGAAGGTATTTCGTTTTAGTCCACACGAATGTCAACACTCGATCGGGTAGAACCACGTCCTCACAGTATACCAGCGTAAAATAGCAGCTCAATACTGCTGTGTTACCTATGGTGAGTGTAGAGATTCGGATTCTTTTTACTAAATAAAAGGCACTCCATCTTAGTGGTCAGGGATGACAACGCATCTGCATTTAAATTCTTATTCCAGGACGATAGATATGTGCATAGGCCACAGTATCCAATTACCATCAGGTGGGCTGTGTGCTTGTTTGTCACCCTTATTCTAGAAAAAAAAAAGTTTCTAAAATGCTTGTAATGCGCCGATTAGAAAAGACAGAATAACTCGAGCAATCAGTTTACGATCCTGATATCAAATATTCGTTGGCATCTACCATCAATGTATGGATTTATAGTATAAAATGAACACTAACAACAAACGCATTATCTGTCTGTCTCGCATTCGCAGACGCCTAAATAACCACAAGCGTCCTTACCCCGGACCGTTGAACCGAAAAACAGCGGCCGCGGTACGCCATAGGCCAGGAGTTTCCAAACTTTTTCCATTTGCGGCGCTATAGTATGTCTTGTGCAAGTATAGTATTTTGTCTTGGCGCCCTAGCTGGTCATAATAGGGTACAATGATACTAGGTAGATATGCCCACAAATTAAAACATCCACGACATGAAGCCGAGTTATTACATTAATATTGAAAAATAAGAATGCGCTTATTATTTAAGAAAAATAGGAAATAAAATACAATGGCAACTTAGTCAATGTGCTTGGTGATCTCCACACATTTTTTCCAAGCGCGGGATTAGGCTTGACACCGCTACTTTTGAGCGAAATTTGCTATTTATTTACACAACTACAGCTGAAAATGCGGTTAATTATGTACTCGCGAATATCTAAGGTTAATTTCCGCCGCGCACACTTTGAGAACCCCTGCCATAGGTTAGTTATTCTTTTTTCTATCTCTGAATGCCGACCATTTACCAAAAAAACGATCGACCAAATTGTTTTAGTCTTTACATTAGCAATAAGGCAATAAAGGTTTAGTGCCATAAAAAAAGAATTTTTTCATAGAACGCATCTTAGAAATGCCTTAGTGCGCGTATTAAATATAAATGTATTATCCCAGAAAATAACAGTGAAATGGTTCAATAATATTTTAAGGGTCCCTCTCAATATAATGTATTTCAACGTGGTAGAGCCTTGCTGTTTTAAGGCTGCAGCTTACTTGCAAGAATAAGGCTCTCACAGAACACCAGCGTAAAATAGCCGCTTAATGCTGCTGTGTTTCGTATAGTAAGTGTAGAGAACTGGACTCTCCTTTTTAATTAAAACGAGTCCTCATGGGTGACGACGCTTCGGCATTTTGATTCTTAATCGAGGATAGATGTAGATATCTGTACGCCACAACGTCCACTTACCATCAGGTTGACTGTGTGCTCGTTTGTCGCCCCCATTTTATAAAAAAATCTACCACTAACATATAAACATCCTGAGCTTATTTTTCTTAAGTAGCATAAAAATGTTTTTAAACTAATTAAACAAATTCCTTGTAAAACAAACTACTTTTAGAATTGTTAAACCGGCCCAGTCCACCCGACGGTAAGTGGTTACTGTGACCCCTAGAAACCTTTATCAAACCTTGATTATGAATCAAAATGTACATGCCGTACTACCCCTGAGGACTAAGATGCAATATCAGTAAAATAGTGATCCGTTTCTCGTTCCTCACCATACGAAATAAGCATATTTGCAGCCGTAAGAAAATTCTAGAAAGACGTAATGGCCTCCGATAGACGGCGGTAAAACCGCTTAGTATTTCTATTAATGTTTATCCAGATCAGCGACGGGGATCAGCTTCAAAGGATAGCGAGACGTCTGGTAATACGATCGTCAATCCGTCTGTACTGCATGGTGATTACAGCAAATACACTTTACTTGATAAATACACTTTTCTTGGCAAATACTCAGGTTTACCTTGGAAGGATTCTCATATTCTCAACCGCCACTACCGTGTAGTGGCGGTTGAGAATATCCACTACCCCATATCTTCCCGTGGGTGCCGTAAGAGGCGACAGAGGGAGAGAGACAGGAGATGGGCAGCAGCATCTTCCTAGTAACAACAAAATATAATAAAAAA
>DWHP01007912.1:0-10761 GCA_018247895.1 Parnassius honrathi | reverse complement strand
GTGGCATACCTTGGGGGAGGCCTATGTTCAGCAGTGGACTTGTGAAGGGCTGTAATGATGATGATGATGATGATGAAACAATTATGTACACGTTTCAATCAAAATCACAAGAATTAAAATGAAGTCTTACCAAGTGGTTAATATCGCAGGTGTTTTTAATATTGTTTAAGTAATGCGATCATACAGTATAACTTTTACAACAGTAAAACTTTTCTAATACAAAGAATGTAGAGTACTTTCATTTAATAATGTTAAAATAATCTAATTTAGAGAAATATTTTAAACTTTGCATGCACTGGTAACATAGACGTTATACACATCATTATGCTCATTAGGGTGTTAAACTCTTTGGGACGAAATCATTTATATCTTAACACTTCGAGTTTTAGTTTATAAAGTCGACACAAGGGGATACAGAGGTACTTGAAAAGTAAAACCATTTCACGAATGACGTTAAATTATTACTGATACAGATATTAGAAACTCCGAGTCCCACAGAGACGGCTTTGAATGAGATCTTTTATATTGTCTTGTATTCTCCCATGACTTCCGTTAGACAGTCACTCCGTAATCTAACTGTTAGGTTATTGACCCTTGGATTTATGTTGATTTAATTACATTTTAGCATTAAATATCTTATACATACGTTATTATAATTATGTAACTAATTACTTGTACAATTATGGTTTATCCTTGATTTTTTAACTTTTTATTATGGTTATAGGTGTTAATATTTTATTTCTTGAGGAAATAAAATCAATGCCAGTCTTTATAACTACGTCCTCTCACCAAGAAATGAATAAAAAAGGCCCTAAGAATTCAATACTTTGGTTTATCCTTTAGACTTATCAATATATTGCAACCACATTAGAGGAAACAATTTATTTTGGGATAGAAATAGTGCAAGAATAGATACTGTGTCCTAAAGACATCTACGTTTATCTTCGATTAAGAATCAATATTAAAATGGGTTGTCATCCTGAAGTATATATGCCTCGTGTCTAGTTAAGAGTCTCCTGTTCTTTACTTAACATCACAAACAAAGCAGCGTTATGCTACTATTTTACGCTGAGATACTGTGACAGTGTAGTCCTTTGCTGTTCGAGTACACCCATTCATGTTATAAAACAGGAGTATAATCACTCCAAAGTAGCAATATTTATCAGTATAGAGCCTGAGTTTGTAAACGTATACAAGAATAAAATTATTAAAAATATATTTTCGCAATTAAATATTGTTAAGAGTAATTTTATTACATGAAGTCTAAATTTCTTATGCAAATCATCTTTTTCGCTTTAAATAACTTAAGTAATACGATCCAATACAGCAGTTTAAACAAATAAAAATATCCATATTATTTTCGATTTTGAACTTTTGAGGTGAGATTTTGGTCCACATAATTAAAAAAAAGAATAATGGACCACGAGTCTATTATCCGCTGCTTTAAACAACTTCTGCATTTAAAAATATAATTAAAATGCTATACGCATTTCACAAAAGTATCATAATGTAATAAGTTATTTTTGAATTGTAACCGCGCCATCTCTAGATACTGCGTAAAACAATTTAGGCAACCATAAAGATAATTTATTATCCAATATTGCAACATAACAGCTACAAATTGCAGTACAGATAGTTGGAGCACTTTTATCAAAACCAACGAAGGCATAACTTTGCGTTCCTTAGAGATGATAACGGAAAATTTAATGTCGGCTTTCAAGTTTTGGAGGAAAATTTAAATATTATAGCGGTTCTTACACTTACATTAAATTTATATATGATAATAATTTCTAACTTATATAGCATTGTTTGCGCATAGTATTAATTATTTTAATTATCACTTTAATATGTGTATATAAATAAAGATGCATTTTACAACAAGGCAAGAGAGGCAGGAATTCGATAGGTGCAGATCGCTTAAGGACAGTGCTTTGTGGCACGGGGAGGCCTTTGTTCAGCAGTGGACTTGTGAAGGCTGTAATGATGACGATAATGTTACATTTTAATAGACTTATATAAATGATTCACCAGTTAATGATGCAACAGCAATATACTGTCGAATAGATAGCAATTACTAATTCTTATAAGGAATATTCCCGAAAGTTTATTGAAACTGGACCGGGAACAGATGCAGAATCATAATGGTAACACATTTTTCCTTAAAGCAGATTGAGCAACTAAGCCAAAACAAGGATTTTATGGCTGCCTAGATTGGTTAAATTGAGATATGAGTAATGTAAATAGTATTGCTCGTATTTTCATTAAAAAATTTTGTTGGCATTTGGGTGATTTTTTCCCAATAATATTTGTTATTTGCCACTTTGTTGAAGTAAAAAAGAGTAACTTTACATATAAAACTTAAGAATAAGATATGCAATTTAATCGGCAGTTTCTTTCGGAGACTTGTTGTATTTACTAGAAAAAGATTACAAAAGTCGAGCTTTTAAAATATTTTACAGATTTATTTTCGAATAAATCCTCTACGTTATTTATTTTGGATATACCTAAATCATGGTTTGCGTTATCCATACAACAGGCATTCAGAATTGTAACCGTTCTCAGCTTAGACTATATAAGAAACACGAATCTTTTTCTTTCCAAGGCGACACGACCGCCAAGATAAACCTAATGTTCCTGAGTGCCCCCCCAGCAAATCCCTCGGGTGGAGGGAGTGTTCTCAAATTGAACAATCATAGCTTTACTTAGCCGAGTGTGACTTGGATCTGCGGTAGGAATTATAGCTGTTCTTTCGTTTCGGATTTAATTTTTACCGTACTAATACAGTTGTTTCGGGGATTATCTTTACTTAGTTTACGATTATGATCTTTGTTTGCTGATTTCAAGTGAATGATTTATTCTTCGTTTTTATTAAAGAACAGTATGTGTCTTCTCTTAAAATGACAAAAATAGGCCGTTGATTGTTTACCAGAATGTTTATTAAATACAAATCAATCATAAACGCTTAATTATATCTCAAGTCAGTTATAAAGGTTTTTTAGAAAGTGAATGAACAATATTGATTTAGAAAATGACAGAGTCGGCAAAGAACTTCCTATACGGAAGTTATCATCCAAATTGAATACCGAATATAGACCAAATTTAAAGTATCCGTTAGCGAAGATATACATTAATGGATTTGAAAAAAGCGAGTTAGTTGTGTCATCTGTTACCGTGAGAGCTTTTTGTATATGTTTAGCAACTTTTATAAACACCAATATCTTAACTCAACCCTTACATATTTTAACCAACGAAAAGTTTAAGAATTACATTTGGTTAACGCTGATGCTACCAGAAAGGAAGTCCTACCTGTAACTTCTAAACATGGAGATATTTCTTGGTCACATTTTTCATAGACACAACTCCAATTTATTATTATTTAATTAGAGCTGTAAAATACAAATCACGCCTAAAAACGCATAGATGTTAGACATCCTGATATTAGGGACTACTTGAGTGCCATTAGCTTTTAATTCTTTTTATTTCGTTTCGTAAATATGGTATCCAGGCTTGACACGACGGTTCGCTGTTTTGAGTTTGATTGCCGACTGCGACCAGTTATACAGTCTGTAAGTAACTTCATCTGTGTCTCGGTGTTTTTCTACGAATCTGTATCTCGGTGTTTGCCCACGGAATGATATATTGAGGTAGTGGATATTTTTACACTGTTTTTTTTATTAATTTCTATAATGAAATAGATTTTGTAAGATAAAAGAGAAAACGTGAATCAGTACATCGAAATCATGATGTCAGGTCGTTAAAAGATATCGCTAAAATCATTTTTATTCAATTCGTCGTGGTCGTGTAAATGAAAGAAATAATTTTAAATTATTCAAAATTATTTAATTTCGATAAATTAAGAAAACAGCTTGAAACATAACTCGTAGTTCGTAACAGAAAAGCTGTACTTACCCCTTAATCTTCGTTCCATGTTTAAATAAATTTCGCTGAACTAAAGCTACGAGAAAATTCACAACTTTTGTAAATTCCCCTCGGTCTCGCCTTCGGATACTGTTTCTGAACGGCGCGTGAATAATAACGCACTGGTTCGTAAGACAAAGTTTGCTTTCAAAGGCCCTGCGAACTGTTTGTTCATCGGATGCTCTCTCAGCTTGACCATTGACTTTTATTACGACGATTCTTTCGTTTGCTGTCCGCTTTTTATAATCAAAGTTATAAGTTACATTGTCCTCTTGATTGCGAAGTTTCTTTAATGCTTTTACGAGCCAAAATGTTCTTTTTGTATTCATTTATAAAAATTTCTTTAAAAATGTGCTATTTTTTAAGTTTTCAGTTTGCTGCTAGTGATATTGAACTGTTGCATTTATCGAATATGACTATTTTTATGCATTTAGTCGCGATTTATTTTTTGCTATTTCCAGTCCGTTCTGGTTTACATAATTATTTCGTATATTTACGCAAACACTACAATAATCGCCAATACACAATAAAATCCGTAAAAATAGTTTTATTTAATGTGTGGTGTTCGTGTAAATATAAGAATTTATTCTGTTTCATTTATTTTATTCAAAATATTTTAGTATAAGCGGTTCAGGGAACTCCAAAACCTTTTTAACGTTAGTTTTAAGTCTTAAAAGTCGCGTTAATTTAAAGTATATTAGGGACTATTTTTGTACTGAAACTTTTGTAATTCTAAACGTAAGGAAGAAATAAAATATCCAAAAGATAGATGTCGGTATAACGATCCCAGTTAATTTTATAATTTAACTGCATTTACTCCATTAATTGAAACTAGGCAATAAAATTTAGAAAGTGTTAGTAAAAATGTTTAACTAAGACACAAATATATAAGATTACATTCTTTTCACTTTGTTATGCGTGTACAGGGAAGATGTAAAATGATTTGTAACCGTCTGTCACTACATCCGATGAGAATGTGAGTGTTTCTTAGGCAAAACAAAACGGGCTATTGTTAAGCTACGCTAGCGAAGTTTGCCATCTTCAGCTATGTTACAGTTATGTTAAAAAAAAAGAACTTTGTACGTTTTAATTTATTTATAAGTTGACTTAGTACTTATTTTTATTTTCAAATAGTGCTTTGTAAAATATTTTGACATTGATTTTGTTGCGTATTATGTTTCCCCTTTGCTAATAAATTAAATAAGGAACTTTTAACGAACCTATCACATTATTTCATTACACACATGTTTGACATTGTTAACTTTTTCTATAGACGATCACAATAAATTATAAATAGATAAATAAATAAAACTTACTGCAGACAAAATTAAACATGAAGTTGATGTACGGTTATTAAAACAATTATGATTTTGCTTATGATACAAATAAATATATTACCTACATAAGACCAAACGTGGTAGAGCTTTGCTGCAGCTATATAGTTGTAGCTCGAATTGATCGTCTCTGCCGGGGAAGAACCACGGTAACACGGAATACCAGCGTAAAATGACAGCTTAATGCTGCTGTGTTTGGTATGACTAGTGTAGAGAACCGGAGACCCTTTTTACTGGCATTCCATATTAGTCCTGTGAGGACTATTTGTGGACATGGTAGAGCCACGCTGCTGCTATATTGTGGCTGCGGCATGAAAGAGTCGGCTTGAAAGGGGTAGGAACCAGCTCTCACAGAATTACTACATCAAAAGCATTTTAATGATGCTTTGTTTCATACGGTGAGTGTATAAAACCAGAGATTTTTAAAGGAAACGAGGCATTTCGTTTCAGTCCTCAAGTGCGACAACGTATCTGCATTTTAATTCTCAATCAAGGATAGATGTAGATGGGCCACAGCATCCATTTATCATTAGGTGGAATGTGTGTTCTTTTGTTACCGTTATTCCATAAAAAAGGAAAGTAGGTTTATTAAATATATGAACGAACCAAATCTTTAAACCGCTTTCCTTTTTGTAACCAAAAAAACATTGTCCCCCTGTGTTTTTGTTTTTAATAATAAATGTTACGGGAAAAACAACTTAGACATCGGAGACAAGAAAAAAGAACACCTTACAAATTAGGAACATTCCCGTTTCTTGACATCCATTAAAATTGGATTCTTTGCGGTTAATTTTCAAAAGGCACGCGCAAAAGAATATTTTTAATTCTGCGCTTCGTAAAAGTGACTCGACGGAAATGGCGCTGTCGTTTTCCCACTCAGGAGGGAAAAAATGAAATATAACATTAGGTTCACCCTTATTGTCGGCCGGATTACCTTTGTCGAAATAGTATGACTTTCTTTATACGAAATTAATTAGGGGTATAAGAGTCGAAACACCTTTTTAATTACTGATATTGAATTATTATTTTTTTCTTTTGTTACAGCTATTTCTGCTGCAGCTATTTAAATTACGAATTACAATGTATTCGTTTCGTTTCCTCATTAACAATAGTTTTTATTTTATCTTATTTTTTAATTTATTAACATAGCTATATAATATGAAGTATATTATTAATATTTTACATAGCTTTTATACGATTTCATTAATAGTTGACATATAATTTTGTAGGTATGTAAATTCTTAATATGCATCACAATAACTTCTTGACGGATCCGTGGCTGAGTGTAAGCGCTGAGGGCTGCAGAATAATTATTTCTATTACCTAGAAATATCTTTCGGGGCCTGAATATTTGTTCTTGTGCATTTCATGTATATATACCTCCAAGGTACAGAAGAAATTCTTAATGTGTGTTGCGATTTTCAAAAGAAAGTAATGCTATTTCACTATGACAATGCTATGTTTAGATAGCAAAACGGCAAAGAAAAAACAAAAGCCGTGGAGAAAATACGTCTTTACTTGGCACAGTACATAGCACTGCTGCATAAAAGTAGTGTCGACAGACACGTGTAAGATAAAAGGTCTTTTACACATTCGCTGCTTAAACAGAAAGTATTTTACAGATGCCAAGTGTGTATTCAGCGAGTGTTATTAAGTAGTTGAATAAAAAGGGTTTAAAAATGCAATTCTTTATATTTTTATGTCTGATTTTGATCGTATTAAATTTGTTATCTGCACCCGTATCGTGTTTAGCAGTTTAAATACACAAATTTTGCATTGATAAACATCCAGACCTGGAATAATTGTTTGTAGGCCATACAAACACCTGTTCTGTGCGAGTTTCGAACCCGTGGCCCTTAGCGCTGCAATTTATTACAAAGTCACTGCGCCACAGAGCCGTTAATGATTATACGAGTGGGTATTTATGCCGAGAAAAGCACGAGCAAAAAATAAATTCTGTTAAGACTTATTTTTAAACAAATTCTAAGAACAACTCAGTTATAATCCAGGACGCGAAACCTCAAGTTTCAAATTTACTTTGTAGAAAGGTTTTTAAAGTCAATTGCCTTCCGGGTGTTCTTGAGCTGCTTTTGTTACCCCGCTGAAAATTTTGACTTTGATTTTGTAATTTCTCCAATCATTTGTATGATGAGAACAGATTTAGAGTTACTAGTGGTATATGAACACGCAAAATGTAGCAAATTCTACCTATATGTGCCGTTATTATCTATTGGCCGCCGGGGAGCGGAGCAGAATACCTTGCGCGGCGGAGCGGCCAACGCTCCATGTGATAATTCAGAGCTATTTTATATATACTGTTTTACTTCGGAACTTTGATAGCGCGATTTAGGCTTCGATATGTTTCGCTTGTGGCGCGACGACAGCGCCGTTATACTGTACATATTAATAAAATTGCAGTGCCCGTCTGCAATATAGAAATAATTGCCTTTACCAATTGAGCTAAGGGCGGTATTTGCGTGCTAATAATATATACATAACCGTCTTTAAAAATATCTGTCTGTCTATCCGGGCTAATCTTCTGAATAGCTGAAATGAATGTAATGTAACTTGACTAACAGATAGAGAGCACTGTTTGAGAGGTGGTCCTTCACTTAAGGAAACTCAAGGTCGATCAGCGAGTTGGAAAGGGCTATGCTCGGGGTTAGTCTGCGTAATAAGTTTAGGAATGAGGATATCCGCAGTGGAACTAGATTGACCGATATAGCGCAGAGGATTAGTACGCTTAATGGGCAATGGGCTGACTATATAGCTCGAAGAACCGATAACTGATTGGGAAAACAGGTTCTCGAGTGGCAGCCTTGTACCGACCGTGTAGGGCGTTCCCCCACTAGATGGAGTGACGACTTGGTAAGACATGTAGGAAGTCGATGGATTCAGATGGATGGTCGATGGATTAGGACCGTGCGTTGAGGCATTCTTTGGGGGAGTCCTATGTTCAGGACTTATGAAGGGCTGTAATGATGTTAATGTAATGTAATGATCTAGCCGAATACGGGGCGAGTCGCTAGGTTTTGATAAATAGTTAAACAAACTTTCTGACAAGCAATTTATTTATAGTCAATTATATTCAATCCTTTCAATTAATATATAAGGTAATATGTGGGACATTATCTCATATATAATTATACTTATATTATCTTATATAACTCGATAATCTGAGGTATATCGTATGAGGTACTATATGTGATAATCCTCAATAATTTATTTAGCATAGTTTACATGCTTAACATACACAAAAAACCCATGTATTAACTATAGTACTCATGTAATAACTATTTAAATTACCTGGCAAAATTGCTTATCCTTGAAACAATCCATTACAAACCCTTGAAAGTTATTGCTCAACGTCTGCTATTCGAGTGTAGCGTACGTTGACGAATTGTAACGTATTATTGCTAACATTATCTCCCCCAAATGGGAAATCCACGCCCTCTATATCCTGCATGCAAAATCGTCTTAGCGCCCAAAACCCTGGCCCATCCATCAAGAGCATTGAGCGAGAAGAGACGTGAGCTACTCGAGAAATATCACAAAAAATTATGTGTCCCGAAAAATTCTCACGTGTCACAAAACCTTACGGAGACAGGTTTATATTTTATTGCGAATAAAAGGAAAAACGACATCTACAAGTATAATATTTTATATCTTTACTGTCGCCGGAACGCATTTATGAAATTATACGAGATATAAAATTTGAAATTTGGTCGTAGTGATATTAAAAATGGCGGTTTAGGGTTGAAATGTGGCACTGAAGGTGTTCGGTGAAGATTCAAATTTTTCTACTCGTAAAATGCTCTAGAGTTTCCTGAATTGATGTCAGAGGCATATGTGCTGTGTTTCTTTCGCTTACAATTTTCTAGTTGAGAAATATTTTATTGCATCTATTTTAAATCTGTTTAGAGCTATTTTGCACTCACTAAATATTATTTTTAATTTTTAGAAATTAAATAAATTGTTTTTCTTTTACTAAACTGAAATGTCAAATGAATTCAATGTCCACCTAATGGCTTGTGCCTACTGCAGTCGATGGACACTTGCAGACAACTTCAAACTAAGCAGAATAATGCGTTGAAATACTTTTATGAATTTAATCAATTAATAAAATATATAACTCAATATGTATAAAATGAAATAAATGCATTATTGGTGACAGTAATTAACTTTAATTTTCTTTTATTTTTCTTAGCTTTATAATAAAAATATATTTATTACAATAAAAAAGTTCTACAAGTGCCTTACTTAGCCTTTGGGCGAGAAAAGAACCAGCCCTATTTTCACCAGCGCCGACGAAAAGTCGCAGATAATCGGTTACAAACTGGAACTTTTTTATTAATTTTAAAGATTTGAAAGAAATAGCTCCTTCACTGAGTTGCGGAGGTATTACTCATGAGTTACCCACGGACAGCCGTTACAGTCCGTTAAAAGTCTACCGCTGAACAAAGGTCGTCCTGATATATTGCCTTGCTATATTTGCCATAGTTACAATATTTGGTGGGTGGCAGTGTAATGGCACCATCCCATATTGTTTCATGGGTGTCGGGGGAGGCGATAGAGGGAAACAGGAGATAGGCAGCAGCATATTCCTGATGAAAACTTAAATAATATATAAAGTACAAAGTGTCACGAATATGGCGTAAAGTGTATCTCATTGGGGACGATTTTATACGTGGTAGAGCCACGTTGCAGCTATATTATGGTTGTAGCGCGAATGAGTCGGCTCGATCGGGGAAGGACCACGCTCTCACAGAATACCAGCATAAAATAGCAGCCTAATACTGCTGTGTTTCGTATATTGAGTGTGGAGACCCAGACACCCTTTTTTACTGGAAATGAAGCGTTCCATCTCAGTCCTCAGGGGTAATAATCTTGCATTTTGATTCTTAATCGAGGATAAATGTAGATGTCTATGGGACACAGCATCTACTTTCCATCAGGTGGACTGTGAGCTGGCTTATCTTCCTTATTCTTTAAAAAAATTGAGGCGTACTAAGGGTGAGTTCCATGTTTAGCAGTGTACATTTATAGGCTGATGACAATCATACAAATTTTCAGAACTTGTATGTGAATATTATTTTTACCCCCGATAGCCCGCTAAAGATTTCAGGAAGAGAACACGAGAGAAAACGCAATAAGGAATTAATTATATTTGTAGAGCCTAAGGAAATTTGTGGCACAGTATGTTACGGCGTAATGCGAGACATTTGTCAGGGCTTGGGAACGGTTGAAATGGTTATCGGCGCGGTTACAACGAAGGTATACCCGTATAAATTTGGCTGCACGGGCGTCACCGAGATATAGAACAATGCTGAATTCGGTTCTGGCGACGAGGCAGCCCCGTTCTTTACTTAAAATTAGTGTTTGCTTGTTTTGGAGTATATGTGAGTTAAATGCGTATTTGGAAAAGTTACTTACAGTTTTCGCAGTTTAACATTAAGCTATACGATTTAATGTTACTATAATAATAATAATAATTTATTTGATACAGACG
>DWHP01007911.1:0-10761 GCA_018247895.1 Parnassius honrathi | reverse complement strand
AAGTACAGCCTCATTACCGACGATCTCGGATGATGCATCCTATGGGACGTCATGGTAGTGCGGACTTTTCTATCCAGAGCGTTAAGTTCAGTCTGAGTCCACCTGAGTATGCCAAAGGACAGGCATGACCTAGCCGTTATATGCGTTTGTCTTATTCACACCGGACAAAAGGCTGTTTTATTATTATTATAATATTATTAGGTGTTTCATTAGGTCGTCATTTCACTGCAAAGCGGACGGACCTGGAGATTAGCCCAAACTTTTTACGTGGTAGACCCACTCTGAAACTATATTATAGTTGTAGTACGGATAGGTTGGCTCGACCGTGGTAGGACCACGTTCTCACCATACTTGTACCAGCATAAAATAGCAGCTCAATGCTGCTGTGTTTCGTATGGTTAGTGTAGAGAACCGGATACCCTTTGTACCGGAAACAAGGCATTCCATCTTAGTTCTCACGGGTGGCAACGCATTTGAATTTTGGCTCTAAGTCGAGGATAAATGTAGATGTCTATGGCCCACAACATCCACTTACTATCGCGTGAACTGTGTGCTAGTTTGTCATCCTATGCTGTAAAAAAACTACTTTTGATGTTTTCTTCTAGTTCATCGATTGAAAAGCTTTCTTACCCACATGTTTTCGTTTCCCCTTTGTTTGGCTGGCCGTTGTGATTTTATTTCACTATAAGAATATTGGTCACCTCATTCTTTAGTAATGAAAGATAATGAGAAGTTTATAACAGTAATTATTAATTTAATTTCTTTTTTTTAAATGTTGTGATCTCAACGTTTGCTGCTTTAAAATAGTTACCGTACGGGCTCGGTTAGATTAAAATAAAATCTCAATTTATCAAGCTTTACGAGACGTTTGTTCGGGTTGTAAACCTACTACCAAAAAATGTTCATATGTTGCATCTTAGCTTAAACTATTTTTCGGCGTGCAATTTACGAGTACATTGCTATTTTGTTCGAATGAATGTGACTAACGATTTTCAAGCATACTCTTAAAAGCGCAATAAGCAGCATTTCAAATCGAAAGTGTTTTTAGTCACAGTTCGGTAAGATGCACTTTCGATTTGAATGGAAAGTCCATTTTCTGCTAAAGAATTTTTAAAACATTATTTTATTCTGTATTTAACTCACATCTTATTGTGATTTGTGTGAGAACTATTCCTACCTCTTACGAAATACTTGCAGACTTAATACTGACTTTTAAAGTCCATTTTATTTAAGTATACTCGTATTATTTTCGACGTGGTAGAGCTACGCTCTAGCTATTTTATGGCTGCAGCGTAAATGGGTTGGCTCGACCGGGCAAGGACCATGCTCTCACAGAATAACCCAAAACCAGTAACTTACTGCTGCTGTGTTTCACATGTTGAGTGTAAAGAGCCGTAGACCCTTTGTACCGGTAACGAAGAATTTCGCCTTTGTCCTTAGCGTCTACATTTTCAATCATGATGGTAAATGTAAATGTCCATGGGCTATCAGGTGGACCGCATACGTGCATTACCATTATCCTATAATAATAGAATATATGGATAACGGAGTTGTTTTCGTGGCCGATTTCAACGACAGCCAAAACTTTTGAAAGGACGGAAGCTGTACGGAAGAGAATGGGTAGTGTGATTGCATTTGCAGTTCGACAGTCTTTGAATGATTAGTGATTTAAACAATATTAAAACACTAATTTTCACATAAAATTATTCTATAGTATTGTGAACATTGTTATTGTTTTGTTACCGATTACTATTTAGCAATTATACGCAACCAATGAAAGGACTAAAATTAAACCGTTCATGATTTAAATTCGTTGATAACTAAGCACGGTCGTCACATACACTGTGTAATGGTAAAGTCTATTAATATATTTAGTATACTGTGATAATGGTGTGTAATGTCGTAGATATTACTTACTAGTATTAAACATAGACCAGCCACAAACACATGGCCTGTGGTTTGAATACGGAGTTCGAAGAGGTTTATATTCGAGTCTGGACGTATTGTAATGTCGACTTGTATGTCACTGTATTTGTTTTTCTTCGATTTTGTCGAATGCACCGACATTGGATAGGGATACCTTTGGGAAAAGTATATTTATATGTTTGCGTGTTAGTTTCTGGCGCTATATAATTAAGCTATTATTACATGAAATAGAATTCAAAATAAGGCACCATCATTTTTATCATCCACTCCATCTAGATTCCTTGCGGTTCACCACTGTGCAATTTATTAGGATTTTTTTCCTAGATTGACTTTTTTGTGGAATTGGCTACCGACGGTGATTTTTCCAGACGTTCGGTCTGGAAAAATCTTAGATAACTTCACGAAATGAGGTTTTTAAACGCCTTTACAATTCCCCTGGTATTACTCGTACAGAAAAACGTACAAAAAAGTAAAAAATGCACAAGAAATATTTTCGTCACATCCCGACTCAGAAAAAAATTATGTATTTTTTGACCTCATCTGATTCAGCTTAAAGTTTAACTATAACCAAAGAGGAATTGTTTAACGGTGTTAATGCCGTTATTAAAATTAGATAATGGTTTTATGTTGCTTAGTGCTTAACATATATTTTACTTAATGTATATTTGTTCAAAATGTACGGCAAGTTTTTTTATAACATTTAAATACATGTTATGTGGTTTCATTTATAAATAGAATTTGCGGAAATCCATTAAATGAAAGATGTTAAAAATTGTTTAGCTAAAATTGTTTAGCTAAAATCTGCGTAATAAAATAAAATGATGTTTCTTACCTAGTTTGAGCACCTCCCGCCCTCTCCCAGCAACATGCACTAACCCCGTCACCACTAATCCCAGCACCACTATTCCCAACATCACGCTAGGAAAGACACAACCGAGGCACTGATTAATTTTTAACATACTTAACAATACAATTTGTTAATAATGTAATTAAGGTATTTACAACATATCGTTGTTTTCGACGAGGTTTTAATTTTACGAAATGGGAATAATAAACAAACTGACTGAATAAGCCGCCATGGTAGCTTAGATGGTTAGCGCTCGCTGTAAATTTCACAGTACGCGAGCAATCCGGTTCCGATCCCCGCTGGCACCAATGAAATTGTTAATTGCAATTTTAAGTACTGATATACCGCGTGCTCGACGGTGAAGGAACACATCGTGAGGAAATCTGCATGTCTGAGAAAAAAAATTTTTCGGAGACATTTGAAGTCCACCAACAAGCGTTGGGGCGGTGCGGCGAACACTTCCTTGCCCTAAAACTCTCTCAGAAACTGTATGTGTATGTTATGTGGTTTTATTTCTTCTTCTTATGCCAATGACAGTCGTGAATATCTCCAGTTATAGAGAGGACTTGCAATATTCATCACGCTTGACAGGATGATGGACGATCGCCGTATCAGACGTCTTACACCTTTGGCACTGCGGCCCGTCGCCATTTTAAGTATTTTATAACACCTACGGCACTAGATAGGTAATAGACTCACTTACGCCGTCATTACAAGGCGTATAACATAGCTGTACATCTATTTTATACGCATTGTATAACTACATCCCATACGGAAATCAGCTTTAAAGAAGACCTCACATGTATTGTTATTCCTGAAGACTAAGATAAAATGCCTCTGAGCCCGCTATTAACTGGCCATTTTAAAAATAAAACACAAAACTGTGAACGCACTGCTTCTTTGAGTAGAAGTTCCCACCCAGATGGATGTGTCATAACTTTTAGTGGTGAAATAAATCATACCTTCAGTTTAATATTTAAAAAAAACTACACAACTATTTCGAACAAAATAAAAGAAAGATTAATAAATAACACTATCATTTAATTTAATCGATTAGGAAAGGAATTTAGTTATTGAAAATTATACTACAAAAATCGTGTCCGTTCTATTGCTTTAAAGAGTGCCGTTAACAATCTTTAAAGATGTTACGAACATTGTTAATGACTTTTCTTCAATTGTTTTTTTATTCTTTGTGGAATATCGTAAATTGTTCTTGTAAACTTAGCTAACTCAACAAGAAAAATATTTGGTTGATCTAAAACAGTAAATATAGTACATAAGGATTGTCTCGTTACCAGTGAAAAGAGTCTCCGGTTATCTTTACTCAATATGGGAAACATAGCATCACTATGCTGATATTTCACGCCGACAGCAGCATTATGACCGAGAGTGGTCCCCCCGTCGAGCCGATCTATTCGTACTACAAACATAATAAGCTGTATATAGATCTACCACGTAATTTTTACATATATCATTTTGGCCATATAGAGCCCAATCTCGCGATTTTACTGTTTTTAAAAGGATTATTGAAACACGCATTGAATCATCGCCATGGGAAGATTGTCAGGTCTTAAAACCGAAAAGCCGGACGGACCAGCGAGTTTAGCCAGACATTTTGGAAAAAGGCCGTACATCCTCAGTTTTTTTGTAACAGTATACATGCTATTTTTTTAAGTTAAACAATGCTTTCTATCTTTTACCATAAAATTTTAAATTCCAATGAAATAACAATAAAATTGAATAAATCAGTCCTCTTATTTTTAATATTAATTATTCAATATTAATTACGATATTAATTTCAATAATTGCAATAGTGTGTAAGTATATGAAAAATGTAAAAAATGGTCAACTTTAAGAAGCCTAACGAAAACCGGACAGGCCGGTCACCATCTAATTTGGCTGGACATGCAACCTAAAAGCCTGACTGTGTCCGGCTTTATCCGAACGCCTGGCAACGCTAGCCACGGGCTATTCCTTGCCCTAAACCAAGAACCCTTTCGGAAATACTTTGTAGACTACACGTTGAAAAAAAGATTTTAATTGGCGAACATAATGCTTTTAGGCATTCTCTATCAGTTTTGAAATGAGAGAATACCTGTGCTGTCAAAATTGCTTGAGATTTTATTTTAGAAACAAAAACTTACGCGAAACCATTTTTAGAACGAAAGTGTTTATAAAAATCATTTGTTCAAAAGTGAAAGCATTGTTAACTCTTTTATTAAATTGTAAGTGCACTACTTTCGCTTACTAAAAATATGAATTGCATTTCTAGTCAGAAAATAATGCAGTCATAATATTTCTTTCGTCTCGTGTGCGTCGTAGGAGTCGAAAATGGGAAGTGACACAACTACATAAAAGCTGCGGTTGCCCGCTTTACTGTCCAACTTGACGGTTATAACTGCGGTAATTTCCCTCCTATGACTCGACCTATGGGGAGGACTATGTTCAGCTGTGGACTCTTGATAAGCTATAGTTAAGATTTAAAAAAAGCTTTAAGTCATTTTTTGTCTCGTGGACTTTGTAAACATTGACAAAATCTATTTAGATGTCTCCGATAAATGGTATAATGAAAATTTTTATACGCAAGAATTTAAATTCGAAATAGAATATAGAATTGCGTTCGCGTATCCATTGTTAACCACTTAATGCGCAAGTAATTTTTTTTCGTAATTTAATAGTTCTTGTACAATATGTTTACGGACATTGTTATTACATGAAATATGAAATAATAACAATGTCCATAAAAATAATAAAAAAATATTTTGAAAAACTGTTTTTGAGAAAACATATGTTAATTATACTTAACATCACGAAAAATATAAAGAATTATAGGTGTGTGGATGATCAAAAATAAAAGGAATTTATTAAAATAAAAAGTTTACTGCTTTACATGGAATTTATAGAAAAAATTTCTCTTACTCACTAAGCACAGTTTCAAAGAACATTTGGTACCTTGCATATTTGTGAAACCGTTTTTACAAAATTTGCAGCTACCATAGGGAACAAATACTGGCAGATGTCCAGTGTTATCGTATCGTACAGCATCAGGTGGTCTCGGAGAAGATGTTAATTGAATTTCGGCAGCAGCATTATTTTCCTTATTCGTGTCTTTGGGAACTCCGTTTTTTTTTTCAGTAGTTCTGTGCGTACATTAAGCCGGAACTTTTTTAATGGCATGCAATTACTGAGTTATATTTTGTTATATCTTTTGTATAACAGCCATGCGTTATTGACACATATGTCTATGGCTTGCGAAAATATAGCCATGTACCACCTCTTGGTTTTGAAAGAACTGCGATAAATATCGGCCAGGTCGACGCCCCTCATATGCAAGTTATATTGTTTTATTATTTGAGGACAATCAACTTCTGCCCTTGTCTTAGTATATTTCGAATAACGCTTGATTTTTTCAATACGATGCGAATCCACAAATAAACTAGCAAGGGTAACAGTTTTATTGTCATGCCATTTTATAACAGCAATTTTATTTTTATTGTAAACCACTTGCTTGCTTGAATCCCTTCCTTTTTCTGCCAAATTTTTATCTGTAGGTAGTTTATCTTGACATCCTCTCACTCTATTGCTTCTAATTGTGCCCAAGCTGAATAATCCGTACTCGTCACGTCAAAAGATGTATCAATTCAAGAGACGTAAAAAATTATCAAAGTATAAAATTGCCGGTCTTTTCTGTATAGTCTTCGCAAAAGCCAGAACTACTTTAGCCCATAAGTCAAGGCTGTTTTCATACTCGTTAAATGACATGCCCCTAAAAGTACCACCATATGGCAAAAAATCATATACTAGTCCCGAAACTCCTGCTCGTATAAACGTTTTAAAGCCCCATTTACAAGCCCCGGCGGCTGCCTGCCCTAGTGCCCTTATAGGGTACCATCATTTCATCGATGCTGTATTTTCCTCCTTCTTCAACTAATAAGCAGTTTTGACTTATTTTCTCGAGGATGGGACGTATTTTAAAGTAACGGTCATCATTTGCATCGATATTATTCGCAAAATGGAGGTATTTTCTAATTTGTTCATACTTTTCAGGGGCATGACATTGGCAATAGGTGCATATCTTAAGGTTGGCTCCAATAGTTCCTGTAAGGTGGCATTTTCACTACTCCCATTAAAATGGTTATGCCGAGAAAGTCACGAAAATTCTCCTTGGGATATATTTATCCTTTCGCCTTTCGCTTGCCCCGCTCCCCATTGTACAGCATATAAATTTGTTTGATCCACTATTACATCTAAAATCATCATCAGATAGATCGTCCAGAATATTTAAACTTTTCCAAAGTAGACTCTATTGATTTTGGCTCGGAACTAAAATCAGATAAATCATTCGCCTCAACGTGTTCTAGTAATTTAGGAACCTGGTCTTCATCTTCAGAAGTATTGCTAATATCAGAAGGGGCGCATGCAGGAGGCATATACCAAAGTCATAATACGCTCAGTCTGCTCCCGTTGTGGTTTTACCTTCAATAAACAAAATGAAAGTATGCAAAACTCAAATAACCAAGGAAATACACTTAAAGAAATTCGCATCATTTCAAACAAACCCAAATGCATTATATTTTAAACTATAATCAATAAAAAGATAGCTATTAAAAACCATAACGCATTACCAAAAAAATAAACAAACATAAAAAACACCTTATAAAACAGCATTGATGTTATTCTACGGGTCGCGCAACGTTAAGTATTCATATTGTACCTACCCAGATATATTATACTTTAGTCTATGTCTCGCAATGTTAAAAATACTCAATATGCATCAAACGCTTGTTTTATTTCATTAGTAAATGCAGTTGGGGATGCAATTATAAGGTGAAAACAAAGGTTAGTTTTTTGCAAACACAATTATAGCAAAATAAATGTACAAATCTTATGACAACCGTGAAATTCAGAAATAAATTGCCTTACGGTCACGCATTGCTGCTGCACCAGACGCCATTTAGCGGCTAATTGTCAAATTTTGACGTGTGAAGTGTGGCATACTTTTTTTAGCTTGTCAGTTTGTTTACCTCCGAAATAATTAACGATTTCTACCAAATAAATATTTTTGTTAATAGTTGAGTATACATAACATTGCGAATTAAAGGGGCAACTATTGTTCAAATGCCGTCTTGAACTCATGTCCAGAAGTTAACTATAAGCAAAACACAATAACGGTCTTTATCTTCTCAATACGTCAATGACAAACGTCAATTAACTCTCCTTTCTTCTGTTTTTGGTGGAAAGCTGGAAAGTTAATCAATGATGACTATTTAAAAATGTTATACATTTCTTTAAACGGACAACTAGTACAGATGCACACGAATGAGAACATAATAAAAATATTAGCGCCGATATTTAAGATAATATTAAAATTATTGTAGCGAATCGCGTCATCAACGATGCTGCAATCGGCAATTGTGTCTTGCAAAATTTATCTAAAAAATGTCAGCGGTTGCATCTGCTCATTTCCCAATATTCTGTTCGTTGGTTTGTGTGTGATTAAAACCTACTTATTCTTTTTACCACATAGATATAATTATGCAGGAACCCTTTTTTGCACGTCTACTCTACCAAATTCTGAGTAAATCGTCTGCATTTCTTATGTCACATAATAATATATACTATTTCCAACGTTATTACGATTCCTTTCACTTTATCAGCGCACCTGCCTACTTTGTTATTATATAGTTTTTATTTCGAATTGTGACCGAATCAAATACGCAAAAAAATAGTATTTATTTTGTTTATTTATCTCTAGAATCCTTCCCTTCCCTTCCTTTCATTCCTTGCCCTGTCGCACCGATTTATTCGTAATGCATCAGGTGTAGCATGCATCTACCTCCTAAAATGGATTCTGTTTGACCATCGCAAGCGCTCTGCAAGTTGGTTGGATCCTGCTCCAGCTCTTAAACAGTGACCTAAACGAAAACGTAACCCTAAAAAAGTAATGTTCACTGTTTGGTGATCCAGCGCCGGTGTGATTCATCATAGATTCTTACCAAATGGGATGAGCATTACTGCAAATGTGTACTGTAAAGAACTGAACACAATGATGGAGAAGCTCGCACGGTCAATCACTTGTCCACGTTGCTCCACCACGACAACCCGTCGCGCGTACTGCACAACAGACGGTCTCCAAGTTACAAGAACTGCAGTTGGGAGCTCTTGGTCATCTGAAGCACTCACCAGACCTTGCGTCTACAGACTTCTACTTTTCCAAGAATTTAGATAACTTTTGGCCGGAAAAAAATTCAATATCCGAGACGCGGTACAAAAGGCCTTTGAAGAATTTATAGCCTCCCGACCACTCAAGTAGTGCATCAATAAACTGCTACTGCGTTGGCAAATATTCATCGATTGTATGGGTGATTACTTTGTATAAAAGAAATAAAAAAATTAAATACATTATTATTTCATAAAAAACGGCAATAATAAATAAAGAAATTTAAAAGTACGCTATAACCGATAATGGCGATTGAAACTAAAAAGTCCCCGAACGAATTACATTTGACAGATTCAAGTTTAACAATTATTACCAGAATGTTCATTTTGTTACTAATACTTAATCTGAATAATTATATAAAGTGATGATCAAAAGTAATATTTACCGAATTCAGTCCGGTTTGGGAGTTAAACATATTTATAATCCAAAAAATAAAAAAGCCAAGTGTAAAAATGAAGTATTGGTTTATATAATGGACTAGATTTTGTCTGCGGGCTTTTATTGCTTAAACGAGCTTATAAAAATCTTGTTCAGTTCAGTTCAGTTAAAAATTCAGTGCATTTAAAAAAATCTTATTATAAATAATGTTGGTTTTTGTTTTACATCATATTAGCGGTCTGCCCCGGCTTTGCACGGGTGAAATCTAGATTCTACAACAGCGCCACCCACCGGGTACATCTATGCCTATATCCTTCACGGAAGTGAATGCAATATGTTGATAAAGTTTCACCGCAATCTGATGAACGGTATGGCAGCGCATAAAATACACACAAATAAATATTAACTTATATATAAAGGGCACTTTTCTCATTATAAGAAGAGTAACGACGTCATCGGTCTAATTTTTATAATTTGTGGTAGACTTAGACGTCCACAGAAGCTTGGAAAAAAGTTTATCTGTATAAAATATTATTGACTTTTACTGATGACAAATTAATTTGTTTTCTTGAAATTTGTTATAAATTTATTAATTAAATTATTAATATTTATTTATTTATTTTATTTACAGTCAAGTTCCATGCCAAATGTCTAAGTAAAAAGCACCTAAAACTGGACAAAGAGAGTTAAATAGTAAATATTAAAAGAACATGTACTGAATGGTTCACAAAACCAGGCCTAACATCAGTTAATACTAAATGTATAGTCTAATATCACATGCAGATAGCTAGTACCATTTAAAGGGATCTATCTGAAGTATGTGGGCTGTTGATTGGCCAAGCGTTTCAAAAACCCCAACATGATTGAAAACCTTATTGGTATTTAACGAGTTGGTATTTCCAAGCAAAATTGTAGCGTTGTTTGCCGCAGGAGGTTTCGCAACTACACTCGTAAACACGAGTATGTTCTCAAGTAGCTCGATGATCTCAGTCACGGTCAAGACATTTGGTGACGTATTTACATAAACAACACCGAGTCTGGGCAGAAATTTGCAAGCAGAAGATAATTTTGTTTTATACCATAGCGTATGAGACTTGACCGTTTCGTAGCGGTGTATGAATATCTACTACCCATATTATCGCGCGGTGGTCATGACAGTCGACACAAGGGAATAAATCAGGAGATGGGCAGCAACGTCTTCCTAATAACCACGATGAATAAAAAATTACGGTTGGCAAACTTCTGCCAATTGTGACAACTTTAATAAATAGGGGGGAACCTTATCCATTTTTGACGTAAACCTTTTTTACGCACGCTTGACTTGCGGAGTTGACGTTACGAAAAGTGTGATCGGTCTAGGCGAACGGGAGTTGAGTGTATATATATATAT
>DWHP01007910.1:0-10761 GCA_018247895.1 Parnassius honrathi | reverse complement strand
ATCAGCACTTAAAATTGCAATTAACGATTTCATTGGTGCCGGCGGGGATCGAACCCGGGTTACTCGCGTTCTGTTATTTTTACAGCGAGTGTTAACCACCTGAGCTACCACGGCTCTTATATATATGTATGTGTGTGTATGTATATACATATATATGTATGGATTTTACTTAATTATCAAATTTATGTACACCTTCCCTATGAATATATTGACTGATTGTATATAAAGCTTAAAAAAGCAAGCAGAGATAGCTAATTATTGTCGTCACATGGCGGTGCTATCAGTTCTAATTGGCTAGTTCTGAAACCTATTTAAAACTCATCAGCAACGAGCCACACTTCATGTTATTGTTGCGACGTATAGGACAGTTATTATACACTTCGGGTGCGACGTCCTTCAAGCTATACATATTTACGCGAAGAGGACTAAACATGCGTAATGAGCTCTCTTTCGCTTATAATTGCCAAAGTGGTATCGAATTAAACGGTTAGTAACGATTCCGCAGCCTACGATTTATGTACCAAAGACGAGCGCAGTTGAACAATCAAATATTTGAATATTCAAAGTATTTTCTAATAGGTTGCCTGTGTAAATAGAATACAAGTATGTAAATAGTAAAAGTATGTAAATAGAATACAATATTTATACATAGTGATTTCTGACGTTTTTCCAATATCGGGAAAACCTGCGGGCGAACCAATTACAGGTAACCAACAGAGCTTGTCTCTCCTTTCTACCAATATCAATATCGTTACACATATCCTTCGCAACTGTATCAGCTACAGTAGCCCAAACGCCAAAATGCATTGAATTAAAACGGCGAAAAAAATATGATTAGTTTTTTACAGGCCTTGTTTAACGTCTTCAACTTTTGTCATCTCACAGGCTACTCGTACTTATATATGTCACAAAAACAATAGTGTTATACGAGCAATAATAAAAAGCTCCTGCATCACCATTACATCCGCATAATGAATAACACAATTAATAAAGAGTATAAGAAACGGCCTTCTACGTGATGAGTAGAGGCGGCGCTTGGTGTGAATGATGTGGGCGAATGCCTATGACCTCGTGACCCCGCGACTTTCATTTCATCCCCTTAAAGTTCGTATTAAAGTTTTCATTTAAGAAAAAGTTGAGCTTAATATTGAGCATCAGTAAAAAGGGAAGTTCTTTCTGCTACTGGTTTACTTTAAAAATGCGGATGTAAACATTTATCGGCAATGCGGTAACTTTTTTCTAGAGGGGGTTAAAAAGTATTTATTTAGTTGAAAACTTTTCTCTGAAAATCATAAGTTTGCGTTAAGTTCAGGTGGCGATAATGATGGGCAAAGTAAATGATAAAACTATATTGCTAAGGGTCGTATTTTTGAAGAAAATTATTAAGTAGGAGTGTCTACTTTATAATTGTCTACTAAACTAAAAAAAAACTAACTTACTTGTTAAGAAGATTTCGTTTCAAGTCTGGGTAGCTCATGGCTGCAATATTCATAATGGGCAGCATTAGTGTGTGCAAAGATGCTACTTAATCTTAAAATAAAGAACGTTATTCAAACAAAAGATCATTGTATTTTCCTGATGCAAGTGAAGTAAAAATACATCCATAACGCGCAAAACTTAGGTGTCAAGGAGTCTTATAGGGAGTAGCATTTCTAGTACGAGGATATTGATTTAGGATTTGTCAGCCAACCAGCCCAGCGTGGTGAGTAAGTTTGATATCAAACGAAGAAATAGTGGGGCATATTTTAAAAAGGCGTATGTCCAACAGTGGACTTAAATTAGCTGTTCTTGATGATGATGAATTATATGATAGAGAGCTTCGTGAATATTTCATCCGATTTCATACGATAAATGGCAGATATAAAAAGTTTTTTTTCTTCAGATTAGGAATTAATGAAGGAAATGGGTTTCTTAAGATTATGAAAACACTTTGAATAAAACTATATGTACGGATTTTATCGAGTTTAATGAACTTATTTTTAATTCCCGACGTTTCAGGTGCTTTACAGCATCCATGGTCACGGCAGGGGCTGAGATGTTTGACGTCCCTATGTCATAGTTAGCCCGGCTACCTTCAGTTTCTGGATATTAATTTTTGGTCCGATCTACGCACCACGAGTTTACTTCTTGAAGTCTTGCAGTGGTATGCTTGGGCTTGGGTTTAATTTTGTTAATTGTAGGATCCCAAGCAGATGTCAGCACTCATCCATCTTCAGTATTGAAATAGGAATGTTTTTTTAATTTCAATAGTCTCGGTAGAATCGGTGTTCTTTTGCGAGAATTTGTGGTTCATCTAATCTGATGTAGGTGGAGACGATCTTGAACATGTTCACAGACTGCAGACTTTCCGGAGGGTCGGTGCTTCACGTCAGCTATATGTTCTTTCACTCGGGTTTTTATGGATCTTTTCGTTTGACCTATGTAAGAGAGACCACGTTCGCAATCTAGCTTTTACACTCCTGCATCTTGTAGAGTAATATTACACTTGATGGATAGTAAAAATTGACTAATCTTCTTCGACGGCTTGTAGTATATTTTAATGGAAGCTCACTTCAAGATGTAGCCAACCTTGATTGTGACTCTTCTGACGTACGGTAGTACGGTAGGACGGATATATCTCTAAAAATTTGTTTCATGATATCCTTCTTTCAGAAAATTAAATAAATAATAATGAAAGTGGCTGAATACATTGCTTAAGTGAAAACATTAATTGAGACTTATATTTATATTTTATTACGTCTTTTAATTTAATTAAATTTGTAATTTTATTGTGAAAATTAGTCTGTAACTAAAAGTTCTGTGAGATATACTTAGTCGGGTCATAAGTTGCCTTATTATTATAAAATCCTTATTATTTAAAAATTTTGAATACTGGCTAAATAAACTTCATCAATTTTAAAATTATCAAATCATAATCTGTAATAATCAAAATCTTCACAACTGGCATCCTCTTGTGATTGAAATAATATGGGTATAAAATCAGTTCCTGTGGGGATCCGATACAAGAGAGATAATGATGGGCTTACTGTTGAGAAGAGACGTCAGTCCAGACTCATCTGTAACCAGCGTGAGACCGCCAAAATAAACGCAAGTAAAACTGCGTATTGTGGAGCCCACCATACAGCTCTACATCTCCCGTTTGGACAAAAGTGCGTCGGAAGAAGACGTCCTGCGTTTCGTGGAAGAACGAAGTCGATGCCACGTAGAGGATCCGATTTCGCTACGTTTGCAGCGTCTGGAGTCTAATAGCTCAACGAACTTCAAATCCTACGTACTCTAGGTTCCTGCAAAATAGAGAGACATTCATCGCTCCCGATTTCTGGCTCTCTAGGGTAGTGTTTCGCCGATAAGTGTTATATTTAGACATTTTATATATATTTTTAGGTTAAGGTATATATTGCTATGGACCAATGTTCTTAATTTTTAAGGTCTTGATGCTCGAAATAAAGTTACTGTATTATTATATTGTAATAAACGAAATACCTTTGTTATATAAGATCCTTATATATTGGTTTTTAACAAAGCAAACCCATTTCAGTTTCGTGTATATGTTGGTATTGCGGGAGCCGCATCTATAGTTAAGAGACGACGTTTTTATCGTCATCGTAATGGAATATCGTTGTTTAATGTAAATTTATATTGTCGAAATTGCAAGAGGTTTCCTGCTATCCGCTGGTATAATGGATATGAGTATTGTGTTTTTAATTATTGTTTTTGTAAGTATTCACTTTTTACAAAGACAAGTCTTATTTTCGTTTTCAAAAGGTTAGAACCTTTTCAAAACTAAAACATCTTATGCAGAAAAAATTACAATAGGTCCTACTGGCCATTTAAATTCAAAATAATTTTTGTTGCCTAAGAATTCTTAGTTCAAAATTTTATTTTAAAAAATGGAATAATTTTTTGAAAATTGGTCATTTGTTGATTGATTAGCGTTATGTTTTCATCGCATTTGAATCTTTTTTGTTATCATGGATACGTTAAAAATTCAAGTAATTATGGAAGATGAGTAGGTACCGTCGTGGTAGCAGTGTGGCACAAGCGGCAGACGTTAACGGAGCCAATATCACAAACGAACGCACCCCCTGTTATTAATTCGTCTATTTCTGTTCTGGAAATTTCGACCAGAAAAATGAACCCCGTTCCAATTTCATTTTTTAGGTCGAAATTGAATCGAAAAATGAAGGTCGCCCGAAAACTTTAACCGACAAATTATTACGAATTAAAGATGATTGTGGAAGCTGATGATACTCAAACTACGGCTGAATTAACAGCAAGCAATCGCAAGTGCTCAGCAAGTTGGTTGAATGCTGATTCAGAACCTAAACAATGATCTAAACGAAAACTTACCCCTAGAAAGGTGACGGTCATTGTTTGGTGGTCCAGCGCCCGAGCGTCGGTGTGATTCATCACAGCTTCTTCCATACGAGATGAGCGTTACTGCGAATGTATAATGAGAAGAACTGAACACAGTGATGGAGAAGCTCACACATCTCCAACCTGCTTTGGCCAATGGCTCGTCTTCGCTGCTCCTGCATGACAACGCGCGACCGCATACTGCATAACAGACAATCTCCAAGTTACAAGAGCTAGGGTTAGAAGTTCTCCGCTATCCGCCGTACTCACCAAACCTTCCACCAACAAACTGATACTTTTTCGAGAATTTGGATAAATTTTTGGCGGGAAAAACAATTCAATACCCGAAAGGTATTGAATTTGTTTTAATACCAAGATGCCTTTTAAGAATTTGTGCCTTCCGTCCAGCAAATTTCGTCAAGGAGGACATGAATAAACTGCCACTGCGTTGGCAAGTATGTATCGATTGCATGGGTGATTACTTTGATTAATAGAAACAAAAAAAAATAAAAAAAATACGTTCACTTATTTAAAATAAAGACCGTTTCATAGGAAAATACCTAATATTTTTCTCATTCAATGTTTAAATATTGCATTGTAAAAAATAATAGGCATAACATCATCCTCAATGTGACGTGCACAAGTTAAATATTTAAATAGATAGATTTTTTTTCTATGAGAATTTTATTTTCTTTCTTACTTCATTTCAACTTCTATCTTAAATTTCACATATATCTAATACAAGCGCAAAATATTTATTTGATCGAGAGTCTAGTTCATTTATATTTGTTTCAGTTTACTGCTACAGGCTGATAAAGAAGATAAAAATATGTTTAACTAAGGAGCGTTTGCTTTGTACCAGTAAGTGAAGTTTTGGGCGGCCCACCACTCGATAGACGACGGTAGTAATAGTCCCATAGACTACACTACTACAGGTGACTCAGGATCATGCTTCGTGGTATTCGCTGGGGAGGCCTATGAACAGCCTTGGAATTGTGATTGGCTGTAATAATGACGATGATTATATTGTTAAGCATGTATTTAATAAAAATATTTTAAAACTAGTGTAACTAAATATTTTTTTACATTAATATTGTTTTTATTCAATGTGTAATGGCTATTTTAGTCCATGGACACACGATCAATTTCAAATAAGGAAGGCTACAGATGCGTTTTCGACTCTGAGGTCTAGTATAACTACAAGCTGTGAGGTATTCCAACCTCACAGCTTGTAGTGATACTGGCTCTGTATAAAATTTGAACCAACCACCAATCAAGCACTGCTGTTTGGCGGTAGATAAAGGTAAGAGGGCGGTAATTACCAAAATGTACTCCTCGTTAGAAAATGGGCCCTACCTCTTGCTCATCTCGTTAGTCACCATACTGACTTGCCAACTTCATTCTAAATTATTTTATCGTAGCGAAAAGGCAAAGAAAGCAATGTTTGCAATCACTATCAATGCTGGCGATGAACAAGCTTTTCACTCAAAATTTTATCTTAATGTAAATCTACCGAAAATATGATTTTACAAAAGGTCCCCGTTGAATGTTAAAATAAGCTAACAAAGAATTTCCGCAAAACCCTGTAACAATCGTTGGAAAGGAAGTAAAGCTTGCCAGTGACAGGTGCGAAAGAGAGGCAGTGCCATTCTAATTGTATCGGAATTTATAATTCTTAAGGAATGAATTGCGAGAAATATAGGTCAATGCTGTCGTTTGGAACATTGGAAATTTGACAATTCAGGCAATTAAAATTGGAAAAACATTTTAAGAGCTCTCAAAACAAACATTCCTATGGAGATAGTACGTGAAGAAAGTGTAATGACGTAATAGATTTTATACTCGAATAATCATTTAACATAAAATGGAAGGACAACAAAGTTTTAGGATACTACTATAATTAGCAAATTAAAATTATATGACTTAATAATTTATTAATTAGGGATCCGTGCTAGCACAGATGGTTAGCGCTCGCTGTTAAATTCACAGTACGCAAATAATATGGGTTCAATCCCCGCTGGCACTAATGAGGTGCTCGGCGGTGAAGGAAAACATCGTGTGTAAACCTGCACGCCTGAGAAATAAAAAAAGATTTAGAAGACATGTGAAGATCGCCAACACGCATTGGGGCAGCACGACGGCCTGTGCCCAGCGGTGGGGCCGTGTATAGGTTGTAACTTTAGTGAGAGTGCCAACTGCTTAACCAGTAGCTTTATCACTGTTACATTATGTGCATAGGCGTACGTTTTTTGGCATCACAACTGTTTAATCCTGATCGTAACGCTCGTCTCGGGCGAAAACCTGTTTGACGAACAAGGCCGGCGTGCATTCCTTTGGAGAGCGCGGCTGCGCGAATTAGTCTGGAACAATCATTTGTCCGCGACGGCCGTGTCGGTTAGATGTCGGGAAGTTACGTTAGAATTGTAGGTCGCGTTAAAATTACCTCTTTTGTGTTGTCTTATTTTGTTCGTATACGTGACAATGAGGTTTTCCTTGAGACGAGTTGCTTGGGTGGCATTTTGATATCGTACGAAGAAATTTTGCTTGTCGGGTGGAACGCTCAAACTTTGTCACCCGGTAGGATATCGCGTTCCTCTTCGATTATAGTTTTGTGCTAAGTGACGTTAGACTTGAGTTCAGATAACTGTGAAAGCCCACTGGAGTGATTGCACCTTGTAGAGCAGGGCAACGCATGTGTGTCTACTGGCCGATTACATCGGTGACGTCAGGTTACATTACACACCTTCTCACACCACTCGCACCTACTATTTACTTGCCCCTGACGCTACCTTGTGGTCGACCATCCGGAACTCAGTAACTTTGTGTTTGCTTATACAGCCATTACATAATAATTATCCATAGGCCATTTGGGCCCGAACCCACTGGTTGCCCGTCGAGTTGTGTTACTGATGGGCCCTAGCCCAGTCGACTTCTGTCGGGGCAACTGAGGGCCGTAACACTAGTTTTCGGAGTTTGAGGTATAACTGACGAGATGTGTCAGAAGTTCCTGAACGCTACCCAGCCGAGTTGAATCCCTGGATTGACCTCTCGGTCTAAGTTGGACTTTCCTAGTCGGACTATTAGTCCCAAGTAAACGTACTCGTCAACAAATTCGAGCATAGTGCTCCCAACAACTACCGGTATAGGTGTGACATGGACATTAAACATGATCTTAGTTCTGTCCATGTTCATCTTAAGACTTATCCGTTGGGAGACACCATTGAGGTCATTGAGCACAGCGTTTAGGTCCTCCAGTGATTCTGCCATAAGGACTATATCGTCGGCAATTCGAAGGTGAGTGATGAACTCGCCATTAACATTAATATAGTATCCTTTTCAGTCCAGTAGCTTGAAAACGTCTTCCAATGCAGCGGTGAAGAGTTTCGGGGATGTAACGTCACCCTATCTTACACCTATCTGTAGTTGGATAGGTTTGGAACTCTGGTTCTGTACTTGGATAGCCATCGTAACCCTACTGTACAAACACTTCAACACTTCGATATACCGACAGTCAACTAGGCATCGCTGAAGGGACTGTAGCATCGCCCAAATTTCGATGGAATCCAAGGCTTTCACGTAATCCACATACGTCAGACTAAGTGACTAATTGTACTCTACGGTCTTTTGTACAATCCGCCGCAGGGTATGTATTTGGTCTATGGTACTGATGCCTTTTCGGAAACTGGCTTCTTCGGGAGGCTGGAAGTCGTCGAGTCTGCGTGCGAGACGATTCGTAATGACTCTCAAAAACAGCACATAGACGCAGCTCGGAATGGAAATCGGTCTGTAGTTCTTCAAGAGAGCGTTGTCGCCTTTCATGAAGAACAAAACCAACGCACTTCTACACTACTTGATACAGCTGCCCATAGAACCTCTTAGTCTCACTCAAAATCTCAGGTGTCGTGGAAACGATGCTGCTACACTCAGTCTTCAGCTTTGACAACTGGCTCTTTCTGGCAGACAACTCTGACTATGGAACTCTGGTTCCACTCGATCGCTTCTTCAATACGAGCAGTATTAACGTTGCGTAAGTTTCGCCGCATGCGTATAGAGATCTGTCTGTTCAGTTACCTGCTGACGATTGCCGCCTCATCTTACGTCTTACATCAGCAGTTTTTGCGTTCTTCTACGGAGGATCTTACAAAACTTTACTCCGACCACATGGACAGTTTCCATGAGCTTGTCATTCGTATCGTTCACTGCATTGCAATTTTCTAGGCACTGAAAGCGGTCGTGTACTTAAAGCTGAAAAGTTTAGGATTTCTGGATTAGAGCACGAGGGGGACGGAGCGTTGACTTCATTAAACGAGACTCCTCCAACTTAACGTTTAGGTTTAGTGTGCCTCTAACCATTCGGTGATCGCTGCCAGTTTTCATCCTTGCGGTCACAGACATCACTGAACAGTTGCCGTTTAGTCGTCATAACGAAGTCAATTTAATTTTTGTCGAACCGTCGGTGCTCGACCCGGTCCACTTTCTGTGGCGCCGCTTCTGGAAGAAAGAATTCATCATATAGAGTCCCTATTTCTTCATGTAGTTGGCCATCTGCGGGCCCTTGGATTCCGTTGCCCTATCCCAAATTTCCCTACCTTCAGTAGCAGAAAACGCAATAACTGTCTTGATGGTCGGAATTACAAGATTGACCCACCTCGACGACAGAAATAGAAATATAAATGTAAACTTTTTTTATTCTATACAAACGATATTATTGTAAGGTAAATGATACTTACACACGTTTACTTTTATGTTTGATTTACCCGTGAGGAGACATTTAAAAAAAAAGGTTCTTTTTATAGAAGAGGGGGCAAAGAAGCATGCGGCTCATCTGATGGTAAATGACTACCGCCGCCCATGAACAACGGTTCGTGGGCGGACTTATTTTCTTGAAGGTCCCTAAGCCAGTCCGGAAAAAGTCGCTGGTCGTAAACGATTCCATAGAGGTGTTGTACGAGGAAAAAAACTCCTAGTAAAACGTACAGCGGTTGATCTCCAAGGATTCAGATGGTGTGCATCGTATCGTGAGTATCGTCGCGATGTGCGTTCGTGAAATTTTTCAGCTGGTACTAATCCAAACAATTTCTCCCAGCACTTTCCTGGGGTAAATGCGATAGAAAACGCAAAGGGATGCAACGTCCACAATTTGTTCAACAAAGTCTCGACTTTAGACATACAACCGGTACTCGACGACGTTTTCCCGAGAAATATTGGCACGGGCGGTGTATAGAGCAACACCAGTGCTGTCATTCACATAGCAATTAATGTTATCGGTTTGCACGCAGCCTTGCCAGCCTTAATAGGCTTGAAATCGGAGCATGAACCGTCTACTACGACCTCGATGCTCAGAACTTCATGAAAGTTTGTGATCCAGTTGCACAATTTCTTGGAAGATTTAATGGGACGGAGCTTTGAAAGAATCACTTTGTGCCAATCCCGATCGAAGGCCATCGCTATGTTCAAACTAACGGCTAATGCTACTTCGACTCTACGATTTTCATTCATCTATGTATTTATTGTTATACATCAGGTAAACCAGAAGATCAACTTTTCAGACCACCCACGTAGGTACATTTTGTAAATAATAGGAACAAGCACAAGTTAGTTAAATAAGTTACTCGACCCCAAAGAGTCAGTAATTCCTTCATGGGGTAGTATACGCTTTTACAACAAACTCCTAGAAAATATGCAGACCTTATCTATCTACACGTTTAAAATACTTAATAGCAAAATTGTTTTGTTAGGGTTATTAATCTGTCAAATCCTGCTAATTCACATGTGGATTTCCCGCGATAAAGGAGGTTGGTCAAATCGTAGCAGATGACAAAACGATGACATCTCAATACGACATATTTATGAAAAATATCCTTATTGTTTAAGGTCTTAAAACTCACAAAAAATACCTGTCTATGTAGCCACAAAAAAGTTATCTATTTTTTCTGTTTTTGTAACTGTTTCGATTTTATTGTATGATTAGTTTCAGAACGCACCTAACGACGACTCATTTCATCATCAACATCAAATCAATTGTTATTCTGATTTATTATGTACTGGATTCTTGTCATAAAAATAATTATGTAGGTCATAGTAAGCTAAACGTTTTGTTCGATTACGTACAACGGAACGTCGTCTGTCATCGTTTAATCTGTGTTCATCGATCCGCACCAATGAATGACATTTCCTTATGTTGTTTTGACCTCGGTTTTGTTTTACGGACTGATTTCAGGACAGCTATTTCACATCTTGGATAATTGTGAGAGATATCATGCAAACTACACAATAAAGATAACTAGGCGTGTCATTGCTGTAACATATGCACTGATACACTTCGCCGCCATCTCGTTTTTGAGCTTGATACCAGAGTAATTTCTAAGATCTGCGAGTAGAATTCTTCAATAATTACACTAATTT